>MU823740.1:8663-23151 GCA_027921425.1 Lentinula novae-zelandiae | reverse complement strand
AGATATACTCGTATTGGACGCCCATGTTTACCTGTAAGAAATCAAGAGGAGGATGTTACGAACGAATCGGCGTGGTCCCATTTATTTGAGTCAAGCTTCGTTTTCTTTCGCACCAATAACAATGTGAACTCACAATCGCCAATAAGACCAAATTTCCAAACCGTCTACATAGTTTGATTCCATTGAAAGAACACCGTACTGCTAATGCCAATAAAGGGTTGTATCAGTCGAGTTCTTGAACGAAGTGGTGGAAGCGGAAAACTGAAAGCTTACATAACAATGAATACAAATATTTGAATTGTTCAAATCTCGTAAAGATATGAGGTCCGCATTGTTGGTTGTCCAGTAAAAATTTGTTTGCAGAGAGTCATTTGTTCACAATTGATAGAATGCATTAGGGTCGTTTTAAATTGAAGCTCTCCCGACTTTGGAGACTCTTTGGACGGCGTGCAATCTTTAGATTCGATGACAGGCGGTATACGTTTTAGGTTTATGCCTGCCGTTAGACATTACATGAGTTTTTCTCGCTCAAACTAGTGACCGCTAGAAACACTCGCGAATTTCCAACGATATAAAGATCAGACTTTCAGTTCTTTGTACGTGCCTCTGTAAGCTTGCAATTGGTTAATGCATTACTAACATATTACCGTAGTACTTCGAGCAGAATATTACTATATACGGCTTGTTTACGATGTGTATTAAGATCAATGTTCTCTGTTCGTCTTACCAGCATCACCGGAGCGTCTCCCATCTCGAACTATTATCGCAATAGTCTCTAACTGTTGAGTAGCCTGTTGGATTCGTCTTCAGTGAGACTGTTAACAATTGGAACATTTAGACATATTTGAACGAGTTCCTTTTCGACAATTTGCGTCTCACCACCCTCTTCGTTCATCAATGCCGCCTAAAATCGATCCTCGTCGGAAGGAATTTGATGATGTACTGAGTAAGTTACCACCATATTCATGTTGTTTTTGTCTGAACCATGATAGACCATATCGTTACGGTGTTGAACGATAGCTGGCCACCCCATATTATACCAGCTGTGTATTCTTATTCAGAGGAATCCAACGACTTTCCGCAGACTCAAACGACGACTGGTTCTGGCCAATTTATGACCTTGAGACGCTTCGTGGTCGAGTTACTCAGGCGGTCACATACGTCTATGTCAGTCCTATTAATCGCAATACGTTATGTTGAAACAGTTCGGTCCCAAATTTTCGACCAGGCCCGTTCTGGTAGTAACCAGTATACCGAAGAGACGGTCGCAGATCGAATTATCGTTGTCAACGAAAGTACAAGGGCCATTGAACACGCTCTGGATACATCTGATTCTACGAAAGTCACCAGCAATATCAACGATAATCATGCAGATGTCCCAAGTAGTATCGAGACAACAAGTCATTTTACAGACGAAGAAGACATCGTTTTCGGCGATGAAGTGCTGCATTCTCCGCTTTCACTTCCTCCGCTTCCACTTCCTCCGCTTCCACTACTTCCTTCGCCACTTTTATGTCCTAGACGCACGTTTCTGGCGTCACTCATACTTGCGACCAAATTCATGCATGATAAATCATACTCGAACCGTGCATGGGCAACAGTGTGCAAGCTCCCATCTCGGGAAGTGAGCAGATGTGAGCGGGCATTGGCTAATGCTTTACAGTGGCGCTTGTGGGTCGACAGGGAGTACCTGCTGCCCATAGCGGTTTTTACTCCGTCATCAGCAGCAATAGTGAAGCATCATACTATCTCAGTACACAAGCAAAATTCAAAAAGAGCAAATGATATTCATAGCTTCACAAATGGAAAGACCGGACTGTAACGGTCCCTAGATAACATTCAATAAGTATCGTTCTGAAATGTAGTACGCCGTCGTTTTTTTTGGTTACGCTAATCTTACATACTCCAAATAGAGTTCGTACTGTCGACGATCTGCGGAAACTTCCAATACATATCCTTCAAGCCGCACAAAAAATATCTCCCATGCACGATGAAAATCAGATCTCCCAAATTTGATGTAATACATTTGAAGTAGGTGCCTACGATCGAGATGAATCTCAAATGCCAATTAGGACGCGGAACAGTCGTGCTACGTTATGCTTACAGGCATATAGGTCTTCTGGTTTCCTGATCTGTTGACCTTATTTCGTACGTTGTGTCGGTAAGGCAAGTAACTTTCCCTGTGAATATAGGTGCTGTTATTCTACAATATATATCATGAAGTCTATGACTGGATTGACCTCGCTCTTGTCTTCCTTGTCTCGTCTACAACGACCGATTGTTTCGAGCTCTCTTAATCTCATCAATCGTTTGGTTGAATGTTCGAGATGTCGCAGGTAATCAAAATTGTCTCCTACAATTCATCTGTGATAGTTCATTGAGGACGTGGTATTTCTAGAAAATGGTGTTCGCTACCACCTCTGGAATAGTTTCTAAATCTACGCATTCCGCGTCTCACCTCACACGAAGTATATATCCGACTAATGACAGTACAAAAGGTTATATGTAAGTAATTCGCTCTTTCATCGTAGTCTGCAAGCGTGAATAAACATGATTTCTAGTTCGGTGTTGCAGTATCGTCTGAATGGATACATCTTGATGATGGATGAGGATGATGGATATATCTTATGGTCAAGTCTCTGGAAAGGTACGTCTTTCGCTCATGAACGTGGAAAGATGTCTGAAGTTGCTTTCGTTCGTTCAATCAGCTGTGGGGAATTGTTCAAGTAATTCGAATGCATCACTACAACCATGTTGTCCGTTCACTGATATCTTTCCGTGAAGTCGACGTTACAGAATTGCTCCGATTAAGACCAGATCTTGCCCGGTCAACACGAATTGTCAAAGACGGTGAAAGCCAAATTCGGGGTACCTGGTTGCCGTACCAAGTACGCTTAGAACACTATCCCAACTGTTAAATGTCATTAACGTATCTTTGTCCATTCTTATTTTTTTTCAAGTTGGTATCAGCGTTAGCTGTGAGGTGATGTATCGGTTCCTTCAATTCTGAAATAGGTTTCTGATACTGTATCTACCAGGATTGCTTGGCCTATCCGAAATCAGTTGACTCCATTCTTTGGGTAATGTAGTCAAAATGATATCCATTAGACGTTAACATCTCATCAACTTACTACTTTAGTCCCGAATTTTCGTCCAAGTGCATTCCACCGCATCATACTGGACAGAAATACGATCTCACTTTTATGAATACGACGCCGAGCAATTATTTACGTCGCGAGTTGTTCATCGGTGGAACACAGAATACAAACGCAAGTGGCAATTTTGCTGAAGAATCATCTAGACATTCTCTACCTATTCCATACCCGTCTTCTCATCATTCGTGTTTCTCGCAGTCTGTTCCGCTTGGCTCTGTTTTGGGCGGCGATCCATATCCAATATCTATCGATCCAAGCTTGAATAAAGCCGAGGTTTTCCTTCCATCTACCGCAGATTCCTATAATGACGACAAAACATGTCAATCATATAGTCGATGGCCGCCTCATTGGGACTCCACATTTTTTTCAGCATCTTCGTTTTCATCTACAGAGCATCTCTTAGCTGCGTCCATACCCAACCTCGAACTCGATATGTTCGGTTCCCGCAAGTCGATGTCAAAAGAGACGTTTGTTCCTGTGTTACCTCCCATATCTATCTTGGAAGATTTACGAGGATTTCATGTCGATGATGCGCTGAATATCCTTCAACGTCTAACTCGTGATGATGATGAGAAGGTTTCGAACCATACTCACAAGTAAGCGTACTTTTCATATACTTCCGCTATCTTATCCGGACCATGTCTCTATTTTAGTGAAAAATGATGTTACTCTGGTATTGATTGTCGAAGTATCTTGTTCCTCTCAATGCTGCACATTAGCCATCGCATGCTCGGGCCAGCTTGTATGATCGTCAGACGTTACTTTTCATTGCGAGGTGTTTGACCTTATTCATGTAATTAGATTGTGAGCTCAAAGAATAGGATAGGAATTATTCTACAGTTCGATTGTATATCTTTCACGTTCCGAATTGAGCGGATTATTCCTCATTTGGATTATTACACTGCATGACTTCGATCACGTTACTTCCGTTACTAAACTGCTTTGCGTACCCCGGAGTCGCTCTTCGTCATATTCTCTGAACAATCGTTGATCTTACACTTTTCTGGACATTGGATGTTACTTTGCATCCGTTTTTGATCTCTCATCTGTATCGTCTCTACAGATTTTGACTGCTACTGGCAATTCGCTAGCACGAACAATGTTATCGTGCTGGATGAATTCGACACTCTTACATGGGACCTGGCGCCAATTTACGCTCTGCGAGGACAGAAGGAACTGGACGATTACGCTGGCTCTGCCGTTCTTCCTATCAGAATAACATGCTACTGTCAACATCATCGCGAAAAAACAGGTTTTAACGTCAATCTTGTCATGATGGACTCTGCGGGACGGACAGTCGGGGTTGGAAGCTCAAGTCTAATCATGATCACAGATGACCATAAAACGACTTCTGTTCCCAAACATGCAGATCTGCATCCTTATGATTGGTGTCAACCTGGAGGCAGTGACACAACCTCTGGGGCATCTTCACCCGTAGGTATTGTCAAGAAAGCACCCTCAAAGCGAGAGACTGATGTCGGCGGGAAAAAGAGGGTCAAACCGTATGATTCGTCTGCAAAGCCAAACAGGAGCTCTCGAGAAACCAGCGTTGTATCGAATGCTCCTTCACCTACTGCTTCAGAGCCACTATCCATCACCACCGCTCCCTCTCCTCCTTCGTATCCGCCACTGACTTCGTCTGAGCCACTCTCTGCAACCGAAATTCCTTCTCTTCAATTTTCGACGCAAGAATCGGACTCCTCACCCGACGTCTTGACGACACCTCTCGACATCGATATACCCATGTTGCCTGAAAGTATAACAAATCTTGAGGACCTTTTTACAGCCGCAGGCGTAGCACCCGACGCAACTATGATACCCCCTTCGGTAACATCTGGTTCCTTACCGTTCCTATTTACCGCTCCGCCAACCACGATTTCAATGCCAATTATACATCGACTCATCCCAAATTGCGGCTCGACGGTGGAATTGAGGTCACCGTCCTCGGAGCCAACTTCCATCCCACCTTGCAATTCAATTGTGTCTTTGGCGATATGCCCGCTAGTTCAACTCAGAGGTGGAGCGATAACACTTTAGTGTGTATCCTGCCTCCACGGGCCACCGCTGGGATGGTCTCAGTTTGGTTTGATGGTTTCCCAAAGGTGGAAGAAGAGCCTCCCTCGTTCTTTACCTATTCCGACGAATCAGACAGAGCGCTGTAAGTGGACCTCAGATATTGACATTACTGCGATCTGATCCGCTGTCTTCAGGATGGAGCTAGCCTTACAAGTCGTTGGACTCAAGATGACCGGCAAGATAGAGGATGCCAAAAACGTTGCGATGCGGATTGTCGGTGCCGGAGAGGGCACGGACTCCCAAAACTCTAACGAGCAGAGCGCCAGCAACAGCATGAATATGCAACTCTCAACTACATTATCGGCCTCTCGCGATTTACGTTCGCTCATGCTCGTTCGTGCAGGCAATAGCGAGGATTTCGAAAGCCTCATTGCCGACTTTTTGAAATTGATCGATACTCCCGTCGATCATCCATCCGCTCAAGTCGTATCTGCGTCGAAAGCACTATCGCATATGACGAAAAGCGGACAATCGTTGTTGCACCTCTCTGTGTTCCTGGGCTACGCAACTATTGTGGAATTTCTCGTCAAGCATGGGATCGATATGGATTTGAGGGATCGTAATGGGTATACCGCTCTGCATTTCGCTTCCATGGCTGGGTCGAGAGATTGTGTCGCGAAGCTTCTAAAGGCAGGAGCGGATAGGGATAGGGATATTGTAAATGCGCTTGGGAAAACGGCTGCGGAAGTTGTTGCGAAAGGAATGGGCAAGGCTGTTTTTGAGGAGATTCTAGAGGAGATTTCGGATACTCAAGAGGGTGTCGTTTCGGATGATGAAGAGGCGGAGTGGGGTGATGTAGAGGAGGAGGTAGAGGAGGAGGTAGAAGTGAAACCAGTTGTGAACTCGAGTCGGCGGTCGAAGATGGATAGACGTGCAC
Source organism: Lentinula novae-zelandiae (assembly GCA_027921425.1). NCBI lineage: Eukaryota > Fungi > Basidiomycota > Agaricomycetes > Agaricales > Omphalotaceae > Lentinula > Lentinula novae-zelandiae. The sequence goes on along the minus strand of MU823740.1, from coordinate 17,043 downwards.
GTCGGTCAAGAGCTGCTTCACGAAAAGCCTCCCGCGAGGAGCTTAGGAGCCATCATACATCTAAAATTCCCAGTATGACCCCATTAGCGACTGCTGTTCCTGTCGATGGAAAGAAGGAGAAGGAGGCTGCCGCAGTAGATGATGAGAAGCAGGCGCTATCGTTCATTGATATGCTCCAACGTACCATGGCACAATTACCTGGTGCCCCTCAATTACCCTTGCCTCACTTCCCCCTCCTCCCCGGTGTGCCTGCAATGCCTTGGGAAGCGCTACACCAGTTGAATCAGTTCCAATTCCCAATGGTATTCTCTGTAGCTGTGCCTCTTCTACCTGGATGGTTCACCGCTCAACATCGTCAGGATCAGGATGCAGCAGACGTAGCGGATGACAATGCTGGAAAAGTCGCAGGACCTCTCAAGGCTGCACAGGAATGGAGAGCGTTGTGGGAGAAGTGGCTGGCTCATGTTCCATGGCAAGCCACAGAGATGCCGCCACCGCCTCAGTACACACCTCGAGCAGCCCCCGCGGAAGAAGACTTGGCTTCGACTCCCTCACAACTCGTGAGGCGGGCATTTTCCAGGGCTTCCGATTCGGAATCAGTAGCAGCTCCTCGTCCTATCGCTTCTGGTTCTCGACCATCGCCGGATGCACGAAGACGGTACGACTATGATGCAGTATCAGTCACCGACCAGGAGGTTAAGGCTTATGCATATCAACCTAAGCCACAGCAGAAGAAACGTAAGTCGCTGGGGAGTCCTAGCTTTCCATCATCGTTAACGTTGTTTTTGCAGATGATCGAATGCTTTTACTTTTCTAGTTACCTATATTGATGAGTCAGTGTATCCAGATTCGAAATCCTCGTCTTTTGCTAATTTTACCGTCCCACAGTCTCTCTATTATGGGCTTGCCATACTGGCCTACAGTTCGCCATCCGTGCATTCAAATCGCCGATGGCTGCTAAGAAAGTTCTTGGTATCTGATTCCTAGCGTATCTATTAGACGATCTGCATATCTCTCTCTCTCTTGGGATTCTTGCCCTTGCCGTTCTAATTTTTGGATTATTGTGAACATCCTCAGCTTAGCCTTGTAATTTATACTGTAGTGCTTCCATTTTTTCTACCAAGTAGTGTGTTGGCAAATCCATATATTGCAATATCAGTAGAGGCGAAGGCCCGAAGGGATTTTGTAGCTTTCGGAAACAATCCGGCCCGAGAAGAACGACAGATTATTTGTGGCTGTTGTGTAAACGCGTTATTTGCGTGTTTGGTCCGGAACGCGTTCTTCAAGTGCCACAATGAAGAGAGGTGCTGAGAAGCAACTAACGAAAGAAATCCCCGACGATGTACGTGGATTTTTCTGTCTTGATTGAGAAGAAATATTAATCGAGCTGCCCAAGTAGACTCGGAGTATGGACGCCAGGTTGGCTTACAGAAAGCCGAGGATTCAGTGTTGGCCACTAGAAAGTATGGCATTGAATTGATATATCGCACTGAGTGTTAATTCTAATTTCTCTAATTCTTCAGAATAAAGGGACTGCCGAAAAGATCTACAGGCTCTGTCACTAGCTCTCCGTCTTCAGAGTCTGTCGCGGTATGTGCGCATTCCATTCGAGTGGCTTTGCAATTCTTAGTCTATATATTCAGGATTCTCGGCCGAATTTCAGTGCTTTTGGAGGATTTGGAGCAGGCTCCACCAGTTCTTTCCAGTTCACTCCCCCAGCGTCGCCATTTTCCTCTTCCCCATCCACTACAGCCAGTCCGTTTGCAAAACCAGCTGTATCCAGTACGGCTACCAATGCTGCAAGAACATTCAGTAGCCTGATCGCCTCTTCTTTTGAGCCGCAACCTTCCTCTTCCAACCCCACTCCCCTTGCCTCTCAGCCAACTCTGCCTGACCTTTCAATGTCCAACGGAGATCCTACTGTCGAATACTACAAGTCCCTACGAGGACTGAATGCCTCTATACTTACTGCCATCACGAAGTCTGTTGAAAGGGATTCATTTGCGGATGTCTCTTTCCTCCTGGAACGATACAAGACATTCCGGGCTAATGTACAGAACGAATACGACGAAAAGTCAAAAAAGGATAACAGATCGAGTCTCACCTCTCTTTCCACTGCAAGTGTGGGCTCGTTCTCCATGCCTACTCCGCCTTCGTCGTTCTCTGGCTTCGGAGCAAAGCTGGCTGAATCTTCGACGGTGACCGGCGGTGGGTTCACACCAAAACTAGACAGTGGTAAATCGTTGTCTTCTCCGTTCTCCTTCCCTTCGGCGAATACCTCCTCGAATCCTTTCTCGTTCCCTCCCGCTGGGTCTTTGGCCACATCGACCTCAAAACCGACTGAGAGTACCCCCAAACACACAGAGTCCAGCACTACCATGAGCCTCTTTGGCTCAAAACCACCACCGGCTTCGGCTTTTAGTTTTGGTACACCGCCCTCAACCTCTGGATCTACTACAAATCTCTTTGGAGCACCACCATCACCCAGCGTCTTCGGAATGCCTTCAAATAACAATCCCTCAACAAGTTCCACTTCTGGAACTGCCCCAAAATTTGGTGGATTCGGAGGCTTTGGTCTAGCTGGGAAGAGCAGTCCATCTGCGGGCAGTATAGGAAACCCGGTTGGATTCGGGTTCGGAGGTCCTTCGAAATCTGGAAGCTCATCCAGCTTTTCTTTTGCAAATCCACCGCCAAGCTCGGTTAAGGCTGAGGAAGAGACAGTGAAGACGGAGGCGGACGAGAATGGCGGTAGCCAATCTACTCAACCAGATAGTAATGCAGATGATACTGGTCCCAAGTCACTATTTGGCGTCAATCCTCACGATGAGGAGGGTGAAGGGGAGGAAAACGAAGAGACAATTCATTCTATTCGCTCGAAGGCGTTCCGAATGAAGAAAGCAGACGAAGGAACTTCTGGGTGGGCCGATCTGGGTACCGGTCCGTGACAATATCCTCTCTTATGTTCAAGCAAGTCTCTGACTTCTCCGAATCAAGGTGTACTACGAGTGAAAAAGAATAAGTCGACCGGACAACGGCGGCTCCTTTTACGGAATAGTAATACTGGGAAGATTATCATCGTGAGTGTCGAACACAGCAGTATTCCAATGTAATAGAACGCTGATTCGTCCATCCTTGCTCAGAACTTCAACATATATAAAGGTCTTCAGCCTACTGTCAAGAAGAAAGCGCTTATGTTTGTCGGACACGAAGGTGGTGCCTCGCAGACGTACAACCTTCGCACAAAAACGGAGGATCAAGCGCTCGCGCTGAAGGAAGTACTAGACCGCGAAATTGCTTTCGTCAAAGCCAAACAAGATAGTTGATCTCTGATGATTATTGCGGGGTAAAATACACAGCGAAACCTTGTATTATACACTCTTGACGATCCGCTCCGTCGAATGCGATTCGTACTACAGTTATTTTGAACAGCCGGGTCCTACTACTTTCCATTAAAATGACTTTGGGCATTGCGCCATATCGAATTGAGCACGAATGCTGCACTGAGCAGCATATCGACTTCGTGGTCACCCCATCCTTGTGTAGGTAGAGATTGTAGGAACATGATGATGCCCTGCGAGACAATGAACTTCAGCAAGAATTGATGGCAAAAGTAAAACAGGTACCTGAAAATCCATTTGACCAAGCTTTTCACTCCACTTGACCAAAAACGCCGAGCAAACATAGAGATGGAATTGCGAGAACGCATCGGGGCCTTCCGCCTGTATTATATGAGCATCGATGGGTTACAGCGGTTGATGACATGCCATACCAGATACGTGTCCCACATCCGAATAGTATTCTGAACACTAATCTCCCGCATCAATAAGCAATTCATCCATCGGAAGGCGAACTGCATAAATTCGACATTCTGAGATTCAAGATGGGAGAACAAGGGTGCTTTGATAGCATGAATGACCAGAATAGGAAGGTAGACAGTACGCAGGCAATCTAAGCTCAAGCAATTCTCGAATGGTTTATCTAACACTGTTGTCCTTTGGTTAGAACATCTCATGTTCGATTGGATATATTTTATTGTCTACTGCTTCGTACTGATGGCAATTATTGGTTTGGTATGATTCATCTGGGTATTTTCAATTTATTCAAAGACGGCCGCCATTCTTCCGGGAACAGGGAAGCAAATCGAGACCCCCACTACAGGTAGCTCTCCAGATTCCTCTCAGGAACAGGCAAGACAATCCCCTTCTAAGTCTTCCAGAGCTCCGCGGAATCATCTCTCTCAGACCCGGTACAATCAAGCCAATAAAAGTGGATTCCGCATACCATCTATTCCACTGGCTCCCCGTAGCACACCTCCAGTACCTACCTGATCTAGTCATTCTCGCCTTACGGAACCCGCCCGTACCACCGGTCAACCGATCCCGACTAGTTGGACACTAAATTGGAAGGGAAACACAAAATCTAGCGCTGAAGTGAAACCGCTTACTTGAACATCGTCTCAACTGCGTAACTTCAAGTCTGCTCAAAGCGTAGATAGTTTGCGAGCTGCTCTTCAGGCAGGCGACAATGCTGTCAATCATCCGCTTAATCTAAGATCAGGTAAGGGCGGTCATAATGCAACATGGAGTTCTTCGATAACAAACTCAAATATGACGTTCATGTCTAGTTCTTGCAAGAACCGTTTACCAATACATACTTTGTCGAGACCTTGACCATTACCTATCTACGGCGATGGTTCACAAGATTTTCCTCCATCTTCCTCCTCCGCGCACTCTCGGTCCTCCACATATATGATCTCGCCGTCTTCTTCCAATATCTTGTGACCGAAAGATCCGTTCCCTCGTCTACGGTCAGCAATTGGTAACTCCGTTTTCCGAAACAGACAAATTCAAGCCCAGAGTCCTACTCGCGCACTGGAAAGTGTTGCTTCCTCTATATGGCCTTATCATAAACCAACGTCCTCCACCACTGGATATACAAGATCTGCCGCTATAAAACGTTCCGAAAGCCAGACACGGACACAAACACCCCCACGAAGTCCTACTAGTCCGCATAGTCCACGGTCGTTTTCGAAGCGATTGTCTGATGGGTTTGCTCCATTTTCTTCGGATACTGGCACGATGAATAGTAACGGCAGTGGTGAAATGACGCAGCTCTAAGAAAAGATGACCATCCTTGGCTGACAAACTTGTTTCATGAAATAAACAGAATTGGAAATTTATCAAACGGAGAAGCCACACTGATGCCTCCCCCAAAACAACTTCCGGATCCTTCTTCCGCTTGATCGACGTCTACCACCTCGATATCTCGTTCCAGGTCGATTCCTACTTCTGCTTCGTCCACTTTGTCTTCCTCTTCCACCGTTGTATGGAAATCCGTATCAGCAACAACGACTACATCGACAATTCCCAGTCAACCATCTTCTTTAGGTTCGTTCTATGCGTTCCCAAACGAAAAATTAAATTTGTCTGCAGTAGGCACATACGATGCATATTACGCGGCGGTTTTGTCTGTAGCCGTAGTCGAAGGCTCTGGCTCCGATGGCTTGTGCGATGGACCACTTGGACCAGTGCCTCCGGTCCTCGATCTGCAGGATTTGGATGTGATGTCATCATTCTCCTCGAAACGGCCTCCTGAGCTATCTGTCCAATTAGCGGGCACATTGCAATTGTCTGTTACAAGTTGTAAGTGTTATCAGAGTAAGCCAAGGACCACACGAACCATATTTCAGGTAATCGATACCCCAAGAACTGAATGTGGCGGCGTCGAGACTTTCCATACCAAGGGATCCTGGAAATCCTGCACAAGTAGCAGTTCCGGCATCGCTGTATATGCCCATCTTCAGCCCGAGAGCATGAATTTGGGTAGCAACGCCGCTAATTCCGTTGGGGAACTTTGAAGGGTCCGGTACAATCTGCATGGTTGTTGGATCCCGCTGCATGAGTGGCCAGCAATCCTATGAAAAGATGTTATGAGTTTAGTGAGCATGCACAGGTCGAATACAATACATACATCAATGTTAATATACTCGTAGCCAGCATCTTTGAGGCCGAAAGAGATGAAATCATTGGCAGCAGCAAGAACCTTGGTCTCGTTGATGCTACAACCGTATGCATTCCAATGGTTCCATCTATCGATTTGGAATGTAAGAAAAGTAATTAAATGAGTAACGATGTAAGTACCCCAGAGCCGGCAGCATTCCGGTAAGTTTTGAAGGCGGCGTCGTTGGCGCTGTAGCGGCAATTCCGGTCAAGGAAGGCGTCGAAGCAGTAGATGTAGATGTAGATGTCCCAGAAGAGCCAGAAGAGCCAGGCACACATTGCGAGTAATAAGGATTGGACACCACGCAGGACCAACTAGCATATTTCGACATTAGGATGAAACGCTTCAGCTGCTTGGGGACCCTACCCTGAATCACAAGTCGTAGCGCCGTCCCATCCTAGGCCACCGCATTGTCCATAGTCTGGTGCTGTTTGAGCGAGAGCTAAGCTCGCCTGAAGAACAGGGACTCCGATGGAGGTAAGACGATATATTAGAGAGAACATGAAGAAACACTTACAATGCATTGTTTGGGCTCAGTATAAAAGCACAGGCTGACCCAGTAAGCATATGGTTTGGGAGGTTTCTCGGTGTACCTCAAAGAGCTCCTACGCCGCTTTCGGAAAAATAGAGATCTGCTGAGCAGGACTGGAAGCAGGATGAAGCATGATTGGGGATATATTTCGGAGTGCCAGGACAATCCGGCCCGGATTTAAATCACGTGATATAACCATTTTCGTCTTGAAATGTTCAGCTTTGACCCTCATGTCACTAACTATGGGACCACGCCCATTAGAGTCGCGAGACTCGCGGCGGAGCTTCAGTGGTCATCAACGCAATGGCTCCGCTAGACGTCTCATTGATATCTGTGAAAAACGTCAACAAACTATCCCTTCTACTCCTCCCTCTTCTTCTCTTGGTAAACCACCCAGTCCTTCTCGCCAAAAGAAAGACAAATCGCCTATCCGACAATCTCTTTCAAAGGTAATAGGCCTGTTCAAAAAAGGAACATCTACTCGACAACTACGTGATACAACGCCATTACAATCTACACCATCTGGGTCGCGCCTTTCTGGATCCCTCCTATACCTCTCACGAAATGAGTCAGCTGGTACAATCTGGATTCCTTGCACCGCGACACTTGAAAGCGGGAATCTTCGACTCTCTTACTCGACTCCTCAAAATAGCTGCAACATTTTCCCTATACAGCTGAAGCATTGCTCCGACGTCCGCTCCTTGTCTACGTGCGAACTTCCCGATGAGGAATTGATGCTTTTGCGCACTACTTCATCTTTACCTGGGGAACCCAGGGTCTTCGAACTCGTCTTTGACGGAGCAGTGGAAAAGTTTGCTGTTCCTTCCGTAACGGACAGAGCGAGTTGGGTTAGTACAATTTGGTGAGTAGACTCCATCGTGGATGTCAAGCAATGTTTATCATTTGGATGGGATAGGGATCCGATCCTCTTAATGCAAGAATCAAAAAGCGTCTACAGATTTGAAGATTCGGAAAAGCTTTACTCAACCAGATTGGAGCTTAACATGACCACACCTATGGCTAATCTCTCTAAACCTCTCGCTCCGCCCGCAGAAGAAAGAAGTTTGCCTGCCCTTCCTTCTTCGAGTGAATGTGTAGACGATGCTTCTCTGTTCTCTTGTGCGATACCTCTGGAAACGTCACGCAGCTTCTTCAATGTACAGCCTGAACTGGAGGTCTTATCTTGCTCAATGCCGCCTATCATCGCTCATAGTCTATCAGTCCCTTGTACTTCACCACAATCTCTTCACAGTACTTCTATCGCCAACTTAAGCAAACGATCGATGGTCAAGCAGCGCCTCGCTCAAATGGAACAAGATCACTCTCAGAATTCACCCAAATTTCCTCCTGCTTCGCCGCGAAGGGGCAGAACTCTTCCTTCCCCCTTTTCTCCCAGTAAAGATCAACATGCCGAGTTCAAAGGTGCAAATCAGGTTATGTAACAAACAAATACGAGTGATTCGATAGTTGATTCATACAGCTATTCGGATCAAACTGTTCCCGCCAGCACTGGTACGCGTCTTCCTTGGTCTCGACCCGCTGTGTCTCCAATAGCAGAGGATATCAAGAAGGAAGTTCTGGAAGCCAAACTTTTGCACAATGCTATCCCTTTGCGTGTTGATACTAGCGCTGAAACTCTGTATCGCTTTAAGACTAACGTCGAAACGTCTGAAAACTTTGCGATACATCCTCAACCATACCATGATACGGCAGATCTGATTGCAGCTCAAGAAGTTCAGAACTCCAAACAAACGGTTGCCTTGAATCACCTCCGCCACACGCTATCCGGCGTAGACACGAAAATCTCTAACACAGACCGCACTCTCTTATCCATCGATCAAAGACTAG
>MU823739.1:0-23175 GCA_027921425.1 Lentinula novae-zelandiae | reverse complement strand
CTCCGCTTAGTCGCTCCGCATTATCACTCCGCTTAGTCGCTCCGCCTCCCTGCTCCACTTAGTCACTCCGCCGCTACCGCTTTGTGGCAACCTCCATGTCTGTCAGCAACTGACTCTAGTAACAGGTGTCACCAGGTATCACACTCAAGAAAACCTTAGAGGGCAGAACAATAAAGGAGGCAAGCAAGATTCTGGACTAGACCAGGTAGAATAGATGAGATCAAAGCTAAGGAAATACAGCAAGTAACTACAGCTTATATACAAGTAAGTAACCCTCTGCCCTAGTAATGTCTGATACTCTGGGTCAGTGGTAAGCATGAGTAAAACATGTGTGAAACAGATAAAACCTAAGTAAAGCAATGTGTAAGTAATAAAGACTCAATGTCAAGCCCATGCCTCGGGCCTCCATCTCGCCGCTTGGTATTCCGAAGATCCACTGTTTATTGTAATCTCACTCTTATTGTTCTTTCTCGCCACACATACCCTTTCATTCTAGTTCCTCCTTATTGTCTTTTACTTTACCCTGCAGGTACTACACATATAGCTCCTAGTAGTTAGTCTGGCGCTCCGCACCGCTGCGCCGTTCCGTAGATATAAATACTGCTTGTACGCTACTGTAGTTCCTCAGTTTAATTATCGACTTAGATTCCCTTCCTATCTCAGTCCATCTCTTAAGTCTTCAGGCTCATTACCTCGAAGCACTCTCTATAGCCTTTGGACTCATAAGTTCTCTCTGGCTCGCTCCTCGTCATTGGCGTTACCGCCGCTCCGACTTGGCTGCTACTAGTTCCTCTCTTCTATACTCTCGATCTCCGGGGACTAATGGCGGTGTTGTTAATAACTTCACTACTGTCCCACTCGACTCCCGCACTTAGACACCCTGTGACCTCTGGCACGGTTACACGGTGTACATGATCTTAACAATGTGTAAGTAATGAAAGCTCAATCGTCGTGCTATATGTGTGTTGTGAGACTGCTGTATTTAATATAAGTAAATGAAAAGTGCATGTTGTATCAGTAAGCATGAATAATAGGTCAGGTGACAATGTAAGACAATTTTAAGACAAGATATGAGATAAGGGAGATAAAAGATAAGACAAGATAAGGAAAAAGATGAGATGAAAAGAAGTAATCGTAACAATGTCCTTATTACAAGTTACTGATTGACATTTGAACATATCGATTACACACAGAGTTTTTGCCTCCATTTTATCTCAGATTCTTTGTGCCGGACCACCCCTTTACTCTGCTTGACCTGTTTCGAGCTACTTAATGTTGAACCTGTTTCACATTAATCCCCACTGATTTGGCCATGCAACAGGGCTCTGAGTTCCTCGGTAACGGGTTGAAGCCTACGGCAGGTACAACAGCCACAGTTGCGAAGGTTGCTTCTTTCACATTTGGGGAGGAGGAACATCCATCAAAAGGTATGTGTAGCTGATATATGTGATTGTACATTGACGACTTTAGCAGAATCGGTTAATGCCAATGGTAAATGACATTCAAGCGCACCAAATGCAAAAGCGGGGCCTTCCAAGGTGGCTAGGACTTGTAAGACCTGGGTCAAAATAGGTCTTAAGGTAGGTGTTGGTATGAAGAGTTTATGTTGTAGCGTGCTAGGAGCAGGCTGGAGCTCGAAGGGAGCTACGGAAACCGCGACCAAGGACGGGAATGACCTAGTAGTGGCTGGGATTGAGAGATGTGACCCTTGGAGGGGTTCCTGTAAGGTCCAGGGAGGCCCCTAAGGCGTAGGTAGAGGAGGTAGAGGTACGGAACCTAGTAATGTTGCGTAGGAGGAGTTGTACTTGCTAGAACATCAATGTAAGGTCGAATAGGTCGTAGAGGGAATAGGTCTCGAGTGTATAAGCTCCTGAGAAGGTATACGCCCGGGAGGGGAGGTCCCGGGAACTGGGGGTTAGAGGTGGACGTCCTCGAGTATTGGAGGTGGTAATGGAGAAGCGACACGTAGTTCGACGTAGGGGGTAGCTTCGACATTACTTAGATTGAGGTCCCAGAGCTTGTGGAGCAATTGGGGAGCTCAGGGAGGTTTTGGGGGGGTTAGCTCACCAAGGCGTTAGGCATTGGGGAGCTTTAGTATTGTTCGAGGGAGCTCGGAGACTCACTCGGATTGCTTAAACGTGTAGTAAAAGTGTGTATTTGATCGTATAGACCATCGGAGAGACAGTAGACGAGAGTAAAGCAAAACTGAGATAGAGAAACAGAGAGTAACGAGAATTCCATATGGTTAGCAGGTACAAAGGGACAGGGACTGGACCTATGTAAAGGGTGTGTGTTCAAAATATACCAAGCTGGGGCTTCGGGACATTGCGGCGCTACTTAAATAGGTACAGGAAGTGAACAAGAGAACATCTGGAGTCATGAGGCGGCTCAATCAAGGGAGGGAGGTCATTGAGATTATTACTTAAAGGGGTTGGCGGTTAGGAGGATCTTGTATGTATGTCGGGGTGAATGGCGTTTGGGTAGGTATGTCAGAACACTTGGGGAGGTGCATGGTGGTACTTGGGAAGGTGTAAAAGGGGAACGGGAGGTGGGTAGGATGTGTGACCACATCTGACGAGTACTGGTACTGGTCTGGTTGTAGCCAGGGCATGACAGGACTGCCGGGTTGGCCAAAGACTGAAGGCCACATACAGTTGTCTGTTTCTATTGTTTATGTATGTATGTTTCAGTTCAACTCCTTGTAGCCAGGCTGTATTGTTTTAGAACAGCTTCAATAATATATGTATCTGTATGTATCATGGGTGTATGGGTCACTGACAGCTTGCGATTGACCCGTCGGTTACCCCGTCACATGAGGTAACTCACTGCAGAGAGGTGCAATTTGCACGTGACTTACCAGAACACCTCAAGCAAGGTTTGTGTCCCCTGCGGGGGCAACTAGTTCAATCACATGCACCGCTTTATATTAATTTATATTCTGAAAGAACATTCAAAAATAGTGTCCGAAAGGCACCCATAATGTATTTCTCTATTTTAAAATTATACAATATTCTATAACATATAAGATACTTCTATCCAGGTTGGTGCCTCAGAGTGTCACCACTGTACGTACCATGCCTGCTCAACAAGCAAAGTTACTGGTGAAAATAATTGATCTTTCAAAACAACAATTGACTTGCAGTTTTGACATGATGACTCTAGAGGAAAATTCTTTACCATATACCAGAGAAATCTGTATCAGATGCATCTGCAAAACCTGTATGTTCAACTCAATAGCCGAAAGCAGCTCAGAGCACTTTAGAGCACTTCCCAGCAGCAAAAGCACCCAGAGCAGGCTTTGATTTTTGCTTTGGGTGCTTTCATCACTGGAGAGCGCTCTCCAGCCAGTATCCTTGCTCTGGCGAGTATACATGTTTTGCAGATGTGGAGTATATGCCTGATTAGAATTCTAGCATTCCTTTGCATAGGCTAAAAAGATATTATTGTTATATATCATGTATGCATGTAAAGCTGTATATCCAGTAGCACTGTTTTTTCCAGTTACTTGAGCTGGGCTTTGACTAATTTGTAATCTATAATGAGACTCACAGGCCATAAGTTATCTAGGATGAAGAGATAAATTGGTTTTGCAACAGAGTTCAGATGTCAGTAAGACTGACACTGACATTGCCGTAAATCAGTTGTAACTTGTTTAGCAGTGAAAGAGTTTGGTCGGCTTACAACTGATCAAGAAGGCCTGGACAAAATATTGCTTCCACCAGGGTAGAATAGCCTTGTACTGTGTTCTCATTTGTGGTTTGGTCAGTAGCTAAATCAAATTCTGCCAATCATTGTGAATGAAATGTGGCAGTAGTTCCCATGGTTGAATTGTGTGCCAGAACCAGTACAGGCTACGGGATCCTCCAACGCATGCAATTTCATACCAGAGAAAAGGTTTCCAATTGCATTACTCAATTCTATCACTTGCTCTATTGCGAAAGCAGCAATTTGTATCCAATCACTGGAAGAGGTTGTGATGTTTGGCTTCTGGAGACATGGCTTAGCTATGAGTTTAGTGCTCTAGCAGAGCTGTATGCAACCGTCAAGGCATTCACACACCATGATACTGGTGGAGATAGTAATTGAACAAAAACAAAAGGGTAAGAGACAGCAACAAATAGTTGTGGATAAGTTATTAGCAGATGCATATTGGGCATGATATTGCGGTGAAAGGAGAGAGTAAGAAGTAGAAGTCTGCGGAGGATCTCAATGCTTCACTCTTTATATCAGGCAAAGTGCTCTCATTCAGTCGTATACTTTTAGAGAGACTATAAATCAGGATACGATGATTCATAAGCAAATGAATGACAGTGAAAACGAAGTGTGGAAAAAAGTTCAGTTGACCGTGTGCTGTGCGGGAATGCATTGAATATCTGATAACCAACAAAAAGGTAAGTAGAGTTCAGATGAATTATATCAGTACAGAGAAGTCCATTGGGGCGTAACAAAGGTGCGTTGATCTAGATGAATGACACCATCGATGGATCTCCTCGCCTGGCCTCTCTCTTGGTTCTAAAGTGCTGGCAGAACCAGAGTTATGGGTATATAGATGATACCAATTCTTCGTGTTTGTTGATCGTAACATCATAACGGTGGCGTCGCAGAGCAGTGTACTCAGAGCGGTTGGAAGAATTTGATTGCTTGCCAGTATAAGCGGTCAGGATGCGAAGGAGGAGAGACAACAGGGGACGGCTCTGAGAAGCGAGCGGGAGTAGCAGAGATTACAACAACTCAGACGATATCTCAAGATATGTGATGAGCGAACATATGAGGCTGACGATGTTTCATCATGTTATGTTATCCAGGCGGAAAGTAACTGTCTCGACCGCCGTCACTTACGGCATCGAATGTGGCCATGGACTCTGTTTCGAAGTGTGCTAAACGAGCGGTAGGATGTTGCAGTGCAGGTGTTTCGGCAGCGGGCTGTGTCATTCGAGTATCTGCACTGGTGAAGGTTGTCGAGCTGTCCATCCGATTGAACACAAACTAACAACGAAAATTAGGATATATTTTCAAAAAATGAAAATGAAAGATCTCACTCCACCGAAAGGCCTTGAATAATCAACATGATCCCCTAAGCTCAGCGAACTGTTGTTGCCTATAAACGAACCCACATTGATACCTGCCTCTCCCGAACGTGCGCTGTGTACTGGATTTAAAAGACCGTCTGTGTAATCCATCCGAGAGTCATCTGTCAGCGCGGGTGAAGGTAGAGGCAAAGGCGGCTGCAAGAATGGCATCACTGGTGGTTCCAATGGAGCGTCAGGAAGAGGGAGAGGTGGGTTAAGCAACGAAGACCGGGTTGGATAAGAAGGATAGTACGATGAAGAAGCTGGAGTGGGAACTTGGGTCAATGACGAGCCTTGTGTTGAACTGCGTCCTCCGCGAAGCCGCTCGATTAAGCCTTTCTTGAATGACTTGGGAGATGAAGGACGCGACGGAGGGACTGAGTGGTCATTTATCTTCAGCTTTGGAATTGTGATTGACAATGCTTGAGCTGAAGCCGTTGTTTCGGACAGTGCACCAGGTATTATCGAATGCGAATGCGAATTTGACGACCCTGAACCTTCACCTGCAGAATTTGGGGCGTAATTGTTGCTCGTGTTGAGCTTCATCGAGCTGATAGTCCCAGTGCTGTGTGAATGATCCTGATTCAACAGTGTTGAATGCCCATGCGAAGATACATCCTTAGCGGACATAGGAGGTCCCATACGCATAGTCTCCGCTGCCTGACCAAATCCAGGCATATTGAATCCTTGTGACTGTATCGACGAGGCATTATACGTGGAGCCAGAACTCTCAACCGAGCCAGAGTGATGTCCATGACTGCTCGATCTCCCGACGTCCTGACCGTGTCCACTAGAGCTACTCTCCCCAAATCCGAGACCAAACCCAGGTGTTATATTGGTCGACACCGGTGGAGGTACTTGGGCAGCTGAAATTTCGAAGTCCCCATCCTCATCACTCAGCGGCGATCGCCAGGCTGCGGTAGACACAGAGGAAATAGTTCTATTGAGAGGTCTTGAGCTACTGCCCCCGCTAACAGCGCGCGCAAGGTTTCCTAGTTTCCTTGTGGCAGAAAGGGGTGCTCCACCCTGTTCAGCCATCTCCTCCGTAGAATCACCCGCATTAGGTCCGAAGCCTTGCGTTCCCGTACGTCTGCCGGCGATAGATTGACTTGTACGACTCCGTCTGATGCGCCCACAAATTAAAAATGCTACAAAGGTGGCAGCAATTAAGGCTACTGTGCCACCAATCGTGGCGCCGATAATGGCACCAGTATTGGATGCAAACCTCGTGTTTGGAGCTAGGGACGGGGAAGGTTTCGGGGGCAGCGTGGAGGAACTTGAGATGATAGACAAAGTGTGTTTGAGAGAAGGGGTGTAACTGAAACTTGAAAGAGTGTCGGAAAGGGAAGGAGCCGTGCTAGGACTCGTATATGATGCGATGGTAAAGGAGATGGTTTGAGTGGATGAGGAGGTCGATGATAGTGTATGCGTGGTAAATCCTGATGAGTCTAGTGTCTTGGAATCCGATGATGATGATGAGGTCAAAGTCAATACGGGGGCTGAGGAAGAAAAGGTTCTGATTGATTTCATCAGACAGTGAGGTAAATGTTAAATGGAAGACCTTACGATGGACGGGTGAAAGTAGTAGACGGTGATATGGAGGAAGTAGATGAAGCGGAGGTAGTCAATGTATTTGACGAAGAATTTGGGGTTAAGGGTGGGGTTGACGAGGGACTGATCAACGATGTTGAAAATGGAGTAGAGGAGGACATCACTGAAGGAGACGAGGAGCTGATGGACGTTGTCGACGGCACGGTTGGGGAAGTCGAACTCGAACTCAGAGTATTCGACGAAAGACTGGTGAAAGTTGTCGACAAAAAAGTAGAAGAGGCCGGGGCAGTCGTAGACGCCGTGACAGATGTGCTGGTCGGGGCAGACACGCTGGTAGTTGATGCACTTGTGACTGCGGCACCTAAAGAGCTAACAGGTAACCAATTGAACTGGATATATAATTATGTCACGTACTCGACATAGACGACTGGGATGTCGAAGAACTGGATGATTGCGCCACGCTGAGGTCAACATCCACGATATGCGAAATTCTGAGCTCGAGGTCGTTCAGTAAGGATCGCTTATGCCAAGAGCTAATAATGATTATCCGCCAACGAAATTCCGTCAAAATTCATCCCTTCATTAAATTTTTACGTGAACTTACGATGATGAATACCGCGTTGTAAGCGGCTGGTTACTTGAGCGTTTAGCCGGAGCATTGTGATCGATAACCTCGTCGTTGTTGACCCGTCTACCAGACCGCTCAGTGCCCTGAACTTGATTCATGCTCCAAGCATCTGGCTTCGCCCCTTCTCTTGTCCTCAAAGACAAGTTGTTTGACTTGACATCACTCTGAATTTTCTCCCGCCGCCTCCTCAGGTATGACCTATGTCCGCAAGAACTTTGAGCCGAGCAAGTATTCATCCAATGCAAACAATGAATGAAATATGGCTGGACGATGATCGTAAATAGTGGGGGAATTATCAGTAACGACTGTGAGTTCTGTTGGGAAGAACAAGTAAAGACTGCCGGACGTTTGTGAAATTCCGCAAGTCGATTGCGTTCGTTATAAAAATTTGGTGGGTATGAGAAAATATAAAAGCAAGCTGGTTAATGGCCACAGTGAATTTGACGACTGGATCCTGGTAATGATGAAGGAGGAATGTTGTGAGCTGATTCGAGTGGTAATTAGAGGCCAGCGACCACCCATTAACGCTACGAGTTGGCCAGCGAAGCAGTTGGTAAAAGATCAAGTCACAATGGATGCTCCATGGACGTCGAACTGTGGCAGACAGTGGAGTAGGTGGAGTAGAGTCGATCAAACTGAGGCACCTTTTTCGTTTTCGAAATCTTTCGCATTGTCCCCGGAAGGGCCAAGTTTTATTCTCACGCTCACACAAATAACTTTTGTATACAAATCCCGACTTCCGACGCGCTTTCACTGTCAGTTGTGTTTGGTTCCCCCTCCTCACTTACCCTGCTCAATAAACAACTTGAACTCAGAAGGAATCGAGCGTGCATTGTACTTCTTCGCTGCATATATATAGATGCAAAAAGTACAGATAGGTACAGATTGGTCTGATGCTGCTGTAGTAACCTTACTGATACCGTATTCTTCCACCATTCTGTACAGATCGCATCAAGAACATGGACTATGTTGAGGATATCATCAAATATACCCCATTGAATTCCGGAAAACCTTCGACGTTCGGCCTCTAGCCAAAAATGTAGACGAATATTCAGTTGTTTATCACGCCGACTTCATGGAACAGGGAAGGATACGAATAGTATGTAGCGAATACTGCGTTACTGGTTGACCTGGTATCTCGAATCAAAATAGAAATCATTGAATGAAACGAAGAAAAGTCTAAATCAGTTTTTTTTTAGTACCTGTGTGGGGATGCATTGAATATATGTACCATAAGTATAGGTCGTACGAAATACCGGGGGTCTCGGCCACCACTGACAACGGCTTGTTCGTGACTCTAAGGCTTGAATCGTGTCAGAATTTGGATAAGAATACGCACTGCCAGGGTCAATGGTATCCATGGCCATCATGGAAATATTACAGTGCCACAGACGAGCTGAAGATCTTGTCCCGGACTGGGAGCGAAAATAAACAGGAGTCATTGAATATACGGTCGCCAGTCGAAAGAACACAACAAAACGTTGTAAACGGGGAACTACCGATGCAGTAAATCTGATATAGGAAGATGAATCCAGGAACTTGAAGGTTAGGCTTTGAGTTTATTGCCACAACGTTCTTGAAACACGCCTTTCTGATTGTCTATAATAACCATGGTCTGGTTAAACAGTAATAGTACACATATTATACAACCTTGAATTATTTATCCTTACGAATTGCCCTCGAAAGCACGCTATACAACGCCCACTAACGTACCAATCCTTCTTCCGGGGTACTCTCTGGTATTTGGACGGTCAAACCTGGAGCACATTCAACCTCGAACGCATGTTCAGTGTACGGTGGATAGCGGAGATAAATCTTATCTTCCACTCTGTGATAAAAAGCGATAAGCAGACGATGGTGTATGAGCGGCGTATACATACTCTGGAGGTATGTCAAGTGAGGTCCGCTCGTACGTGAAGCAATTGAAAGTGTTTTCGAGTACTTGACGTCCATCTATGTCGCCATCCATAAAAATGATAATTCAGCGGCGTTTAAACGGAGGGAGATAGTAGAGACTCTCACATCCAGACTCGCCCACCCCTCCAAATGGCAGTACTTTGACTGAGATACGAATGTGTGAGATCGGAAAACGGGTTTTGATACAGCGGAAGCCTTACCATCCATCTGCATAAAAGTATCGTTGAATATAATATTCCCGCTCATTGTTGCCTTGAGCACTACAATTCCATGAAACGTTCAGCGATTTTCATACATGATACAACACGAGACTGACCATCCTGTTGCAGTTGCTCGTTCAGCGTGAATACATATAAAACAAGGGGATGATCGCTAGAAAAGCCACCCGAGTCAACAGAAGAGCATTATGGGAGACTTTGGGGTACGAACTTAGCGCTGATGTAGTCGCACGCAGCACGCATATCATCCACTTCCAACAACGTCAAGATAGGTCCAAACGTTTCGGATTCCAGTAAAACATCGCCTGGTTTCACGAGCTGCAAGTACAGTCATTTCAACTTGGACCCAGTCCCAGGAGACGCGGAACCGAGACGCACCACAACAGTCGGCTCAATCCTGCGCTCCTTCTCGTCCATGCCTCCACCCATCAGCACCTTGCCTTGGGTACGCTCCAACAAGCTCTTGATTCGGTTGAAATGTTGCATGTTGATAACCCGGGCGTACGAGTCGGATTTCAACGATCCATCAGGGTAGAAAGATGCGTATGCTTTCTTGAGATTTTCTACGAATGATGCAGTAGTGGAAGGCGTGACGAGGGCGTAATCTGGGGAGACGCAGACCTTCAATTAATGTAAATTCGTGTGTATGGTGATAATAATATGGACGTGCTCACTTGTCCGCAATTATTGATTTTCCCCCAAAGAACTCGTCTTGCTGCTAGCTCCATATCGTACTCTGGGTCGATGATCACAGGACTTTTGCCTCCGAGCTCTAGAGTAAGCGGTGTGAGATGCTTTGCAGCAGCCGCGGCGATGATACGTGCAACAGTCCCGTTCCCAGTGTAGAATACTAGTAGAAGGGGATGAATAAGTCAGGTTCTACCTTCATTGTTACTTTTGAAGGCAGGACTTACTGTGATCCCATTTCTGTTCAAGTACCTTCGTTACTTCTTGTACACCTCCACAGACAACTCTGACCGCGTCCTGGTCAAGATATTTGGGAATGAGCCGTTGTATCAGACTAGCGTAATTCGACGTGACTTCGCTGAGTTTGAGGCAGACAGTACAACCAGCAGCGATAGCCCCGATAGTTCCTTGGATGGAAAGGATAAGAGGGTAATTCCACGGAGAAATCACTGCGAGTTTTTTGAGATTAGACGACGATTTTCGTTGAAGTTGCTAGATGGAGAAGAAGCGCGAAGACGCACCCAAAACAGCGCCCTTTGGCGTCGGCGTAACCCTTGGCTTCCAGCCCTTCTGATGAGGTGGTAAATCAGGATGGTTCTCGAGATTCTTCACCGCTGCCCATTCTGGAACTCTCTTAGCTGATATGATAGCTCTATCGAGCATCAAGTTGAGTTCTGTCATATACACTTCAAAAGCAGGCTTTCCAAGATCTGCATAGATAGCATCTGCAATAGCTTTGTGATTCTCTTGCAACATCCGAGCAATTTGTAGAAGTTGGTGTTGGCGCCATGCTAAAGAGAACGTTTTCCTGGTAGCAAACGTAGCATGTAGAGAGGCGTTGATCTGGATGCTTACATGCTCAGCATGGTAGCTGCACGTTATACAGCAATAGCTCACCTTTGGTAT
This sequence comes from Lentinula novae-zelandiae, assembly GCA_027921425.1. Taxonomy (NCBI): domain Eukaryota; kingdom Fungi; phylum Basidiomycota; class Agaricomycetes; order Agaricales; family Omphalotaceae; genus Lentinula; species Lentinula novae-zelandiae. The sequence continues at coordinate 12,199 of MU823739.1, read as the reverse complement.
CTCGTCAAGTGGTGTATCGATCATACTGGCTAAGATATGGAAGGGAGAAGAGAGAAAAAGAGAACTCGTGTTGGCTTGTGTGAAGAACTGCTTATGAAGTGATTCCCGTCGTGGACGGTGGTGGTAAGTGAAAGACAAAGTTGGGCAGGTTCTTTGAGTGAGAGAACCAATTGAGATCGGATCATTTCCGAATGTACCTGCGCCACATATGAGCACATGAACGTGTTGCACTACATGACTATATGCTGCACTCTAATTGCCTTCAGTTTAAGAAACAAAATTCAGTTTAAATCGTACGAGTTATATTTAAGTGATACGTCAGCAAGGCAAGCAACCACTCATTCACCAGTGGTTCCTGCGATAACACTTCCATGAACGCCCCACTCAACACCCAATCCGAACATGATCCATCCAATCGCAATGATGCCTGCTGAAGCAACAAGGAAGATCCACCGCATTCCGTCCATGCCTGGTTGAGCCTTCTTCAGTGCCTTTTCATCCGACAGGAGCTTCTTCTCTTCGTACTCTCCATCATCGTCAGCACCGTCTTCCTTCTCTCCCTCGTCCATCCTTGCAATATCAGTGTCGGATCCGATAGGTGAAGTAGAAGCTCTTCTCGCCAAAAGCGATTTGACCTCTTCCTGCATCCTTGAAGGCTTTACTTGGCTCAATCTTGCCGCGGGCAGTAGTGTCGGAAACCAATTCGCCACTACCCAGAGCGCACCAGAGACTGCAGTACAGACGAATGCATAAACAAGCCAAAGAGTGACTGCCGGGTCCAGAGAATCATTAGCTGTATCATCTTGAAGTTTCCCTGCGGCGGTGGTGATAATCACGATAGAGGCTTGCACAACGGATTCTATGCGGTTGATGGTGCGGTCAAATGTCAGAATATGCGTGTATTGCCCAAATAGAGAATGTCTTACTCTTGATAGCAAAAGCGGTAGCAAACCATTGGGGATCCGCAATGATACTCCGAATAATTTCGACTTGGGGTGCAGGTGTTACACACTGTTCCGAGTCGCATAAATCTCTGAGTTTATTCGTGCTCACAATTGAGGACAACCTACCTGAGCTAAGGCGTAGAAGACATACGCGGCAACTGTGCAAGGGAATCAATTATCTTTGTGAAGTAACAGAATTTCTTTGACGTACTGAATGTCGGAACCGAATGAGAAAACTTGAGCAGTAACATCGAGATAAGGAACATCAGCGCCGATACAAACACTCATTACACAAGTCAGATTTGCCAGGTATCAACAGAAACATGTATGCTCACAAAATGAAACCCGCTGTCCATAAAGATCAATGACAATCCCAAGGACTGGTGTTAAGCATGCTGGAAGAAGCAAGTAGAAGCTCGACACCCATCCACCGATGACTGCACCTTTTTTCAGCCGTTGCTGTGCGAATTGGCTGGGGAATTATAAATAGATATGTTCACCGGGAACCTGGAAGAAGTCTTACGTCGAGATAGACACAAAAGACTGCACACCAGCATTCTCAAAGACTGAGAATAGAACCACAATCCTGTATCAACGATCGAAGTAAGCATAATCGTCCCTTTGCATACCACAAAGAAAAAAAACACTAACCAAAAAGTAACCGGCAACTGCCTTACCGCTTTCAGGCTGAACACACCACGACGAAGATGACCTTTCATTGTAGCACCATCCGTGTGATCAGTCACCTCGTATTTGACAACGAGCCACTTGTCCAATACGTATACCGCGACCGCGCAAATAACGGAGAACAGCGCGATGATGGCGGAAATCCATAGCGCCCAGGCGTACGTCCCGAGGTTAGTCGCAATAATGTTGGCAGTGGACTGTCCTGTGAATTGAGCAAGGTTAGCCACTCCCCTGATAAGGAAAAATCAGATTAGACATGGTGAGCATTGGATGCGATTCGAATGGACGATCACCAGATAGCTCCGATCGAAAATGCAAAACCCCCTCCTCGAGCAAAATACGTCGAGAAGATACGGTGTTGTGCATTATCTAGTGAGCCATCGCCAATTGCGGCGAGGACTTTCCCGACAATGAGAACAGGGTAGTTGTTGAAGTTGTTCGTTGCACTTCCCGCCATGACAATGCTTCCGCTCAAGTGGAACAAAGCCATGATGACAGAGAATAGAGGCCCACCCCATGTGTCGATACAGAACCCGAGGCCGATGCATAGAAATGTATTGACCTGGATCACTCGCAGTTATATAAGAAGTACGATGACAGAAGCATAACTTGGCATACCAGATTGGTGCAGGCAACTAGAGTAGCGAACTGGGAGTTGTTGATATGGACTTCCTTGATGATAGTCGTCTTCAGAGCACTATATGACTCAAGTTATTCACTGCCTTCACTTCGCTAGGGAAGACCTACACAATTAAGCCCTATAATGATAATCTGATATCAGGACATACAGCTTCATTGCTATCTAGCTAAGATACACGTACGTTCGACCAATGATTTCCGACTACAAAACCAACAGTCAGAACAACGGATGCCACTGAGTATTCCCAGCACTTACAGCTTGCCAAACATGTTAGTGTCAGAATCGCTATCCTCCATCCAAGAGGCAGCTTTGGCTTTCTTGTGCTCAAAGACGCAACACCAGAAGATTCAGAATTTTTGGAAATTAATCCTGAACGTTTATCGGAGGCCTGTCGCGATGCATATTTCAAGGTGTCTTCAGTGCTGAGAAACTTCGAGTCAGCCATTGTTGTTGAAGCTGAGACCGAAGAGATGCAAGAAGGATGAGCCGAACTAGGATGTCCATTTTAAAGCGCTCGAAGGTCGACTTCTGTATGACGGGAGAACCGTGAGGTCGGATTTAATTCGAAGTACATAGACGCCGCGAGGAACCTTGACTGAAATGGTAAGATATCCACAAGTATCTTATCAGATGAGATAAAGCACGACTTATCTGATATTCTTCCATCTGGTTCTCGACCCTCGATAAGTTCTTGAAACCTAAATACGAATAAAACTCTCAGATTCCTGCGAATATGGAATGGCACTTGAAGGTGACGGGTATCCGACAGCAATTGTTGGTACCTTTGTTCGGCCGTAGAACCGTATGATTACACATGAACAACTTGACTGGTAAAGGTGAGTAGACATCTCTCTGATCTCTTCGGGGTCCATCCTGCATGAGATGGTAAAGTAACACGTGCATTTCTCATGTAGATTTACACAATCTCCCATCCTCGATAACCTCCCAACGATCACCTCCGACCGCGATTGTTCCATATAACAGCTGCTCTGGATCCCACTTGTCCTTTATAGACAGCAGGCGGTCATAGTGTTCACCGTAGAACGCGGCTTTCCAGTCCGGAGCAAAGGGATCGGCCTTTAGAGCGGCGATTATCAGCGAGGTTCAAGTTTTCAGGAGGATCTTGGACTGCGAACCTCGTTAGCATAAGCCCCACCACTCGCACTCAATCTCCTCAATGGCTCGTCAAACAAAACACTTATTCGTCTTTGATCTTCCCATATCCGTTCTAAAGGATCGTCATCGTCAAAAAATCTATGCACGACCGCAGAAAAGGAACAAACAAATGATGAATGAATGGAAATTCGGAATACATTCGAGAAAATACACGCACAGAACCGGATTATACATCCTCTCGGCTTTTCTCCACTCCGGATGGATAGCGTTGTCTGAGTACCCTCCTGCTTCCCATGACGGCCTAAGGCCAATATCCCACACATACGCTCCACCCTCTACAATGTCCCTGATTGTCTGCATGAACTCTGAAAATCCCTCGGTCGTTTCGAATAGCGTTCTCGGAAGTAGTCTTCCCCCCAGTTGATAACCCATTATATCAAAATTATCGTAGCCTGCTACGGCCTCAACATATTTCGCGTGCTCGGTCAAGTTGAACTCGTATTTGATCCCAAGAGAATCGAGTGTAGACAGCCATGGTCCCAGAACAGACATAACTGTTGACGAAGAAACATTGGGTCCTATCAGAGGATCCATGCGGAATTTGTTGACATCGTAAGTCGAGTCGAGGAAAGAACCAGTGTCAAGGATAGATGGTATTATTTGCTGGTAAGCAGTGATAGCCTCCCAATAGGTGTCGCGAGAAATCTCTTCCGAAGAGAAAAATAACCGTGCCTTGGTCACCGGTATGTCCGGATGGGCTTTGACTGTGACAGACCAGACTACACCGTACGTTCCGCCTCCCTGATGGGCAATGCTTAATCCAAGTGGAATATTCAATGAACGAACTCAGCTCACCCCACCGCTCAAGGCCCAATATAGATCTGAATTTTTTGTCGGAGAAGCTGTAACAAATTCGCTTGTAGTGGTAATTACTTCGAACGCGAGAGTGTGATCAGCTGCCATCCCAAGAACCTACACAAATTCAGGACGATGAATGTAGTTTCAAGCTAGAGTTGAACCCAAAACTCACCGAACTTAGCGTAGAGTGCCCGCCTCCTTGAATATATCCTCCCGCAAACCCTACAGACTAATAAAGCGGTCGGAGATATTTAGATAAAACAATGATATCGAGCTTACCGGACACTCCCCTGCGACTATCAGATGTCCGTGTTTCGTGGCTTCAGCATTGACCTCTGCACCTTGTACGCCGGCTTGTACCTTCAGGGCGGGACCAGTGTATCCCGGAGATGAGTATCTATCAAACCACTCCTTTTCCTTGAGATGGTGCATCCATACAGATATAGCTCCGGCTCCAGTGGAGCGCCCCATGTAGCTGAACATGGCTTTCAGAAAAAACTGTTATGAATGTAATATTCCAGAGCGGGGACTGACTCGTGTCCAGTATTTTTCACCACAAACCGTATGTTGTGCTTCTTGGAAAATTCAACTGTCTTCATGACATGGATGGGCTCCGATACGTTTACTGTGTACTGAACGTAGGATCCAACATAACACGGAGATTCTCTTGGGGTAAACGGATCACAACTCTTGTTTAAAAATACGGCGTCCATAATCGAGGATGGATGAGAAATACTGCACCGATAATACGATTAGTTCGAAATCATTTCGAGGAAAGAGCATGATACAGACTGCATTTCTGTCTGATGCCAATTCTGTTGAACGTACTCGCAGGCGTTCTTATCGTAGTGAGGATCATGACATGGGCTGCCTACAGGGACGGTTTTGATCAACCTTCCGTCTATCGAAGCGTTCAATGCATTCCAGATGTCCTCTGTTGGCCACGATTCATCTCCAGGAAACGCTCGACAGAAAGGTAAATTGGAGTCTGGTAGGTTTTCGTAGTTAAGGAAACCAAGTCCTTGGAGAACAAGATAGAGTGACGATGATAGAGATGTTGGCCACATTGTGGGTTGAGGAAAGTGATCAGAGTAGGCATGGCGAGATATGCTTAAAAACTGCTGAGGCACAACAGAGCTTCGGGATTCCGCAACTAAAACATCAGCATCATCATATGAATTGGAAACTCGTCAGATAAGCCCATCCACGATAACGACTGAAGTACGACCAAACATGTCTTTACCCATGTAGGTGCATTTGGAACGTGAAAAAAGTTTTGCGGTTTGCGGAATTGATGGTGTTTGGCTGAAACCCAAGTTTTTCCGAGAGATTTACCCCAGGTCTTGTAAAAAGTGTCACGAACCCAGAACAAATGGAAATATTAGCCAAAGGACGAAGCCGCACATAGATTTTTTCAGTGAGAATGGGGCAATTTTGATGACCTGTAATCTTAAACATGCCTTGTTCGAATGAAAGTGTTCCCATGGAATATAATTTGCTATCTGTCCCGATACGTGGAGTATCAGTCGACTCAATTCCTCTAACAGTGCCAATGAGATGGTCGGAAATGAGCGAAAAAGCTAAGGTAAAAGAAAGTACCAATCTCATTGATATGCCATTCGTGCACGCAATGTAAGCGGGGGTACAAAATCAGGTCAGTCTTGCACAACATGTGTATGATCCAAGTTTAACATCTGGAGGGTATAAATCTGAAAGTAGTGATGTTATTGAACGCCTCGTATGAGTCGCAATGACAACTCACACACAAATTGACTTGGATGAATCGCGTTCCTGCTTCCATCCTCTTCCATCGATAACAAAATCATCCATAATCTCTTTCCAATCCTCACTGCAGTTAATATCTTATCGCACTTCGCCTTTGAATCGCAGCGGCCTTCCTTACTTTAGGCCTATCCTTAGCCTCTAACAATATCAAAACAGCAGTCACAGCTTCTACCGCTTTGTCCGGGTCCTGGGAAGTCTGGAGGAAGAGAGTTCACGTGCGACCGTCATGCTGATCTGGAAACCCTCCATGTTCGATGATCAATCATCCTGGGTAGCAAATCATGCAGAAGAAAGTAGGTATGCGTTCAACGTGAATCAGAATAGACAGTCTTCGAACGCGGTCACAAATTTCCACGGCCCTCTGACCAGCTCTGACTTCAGCTGGATGACAGTTTTTTCGGAAGATATCCTCGACGGGATATAAAATCAATGGTTTATCCAAGTGGCATCATATCTGGAAGGATCTTCATATCGAAAATGGACTCTCCTTTCTGTGATAACTGTTTTAAGGGTGAGGCCCATATATTTTAAATCGACAAGACCCAGACAAATTACTAACGATTTGCGTAACACTGGCATACTAGGTGTTATCCACGAAGGTGAATCCAAAGGACAATGGGAGAGTATCGGAGGTGTAAATTGCTACGTCGGTACTCCTTCCAAGGACTACGACAAGACCAAAGCTGTCTTGTACCTCTCCGACGTCTTTGGTATGCAGTTAATCAACAACCAGGTAGGTTGCTGCCATACTTATACCTCCATGCTGTGCTTTTGCTTCCATTGCTGTTGCCAAATCAAATTGAATCATCATCCTACTTTGAAGCTCATCGTGGACTCTTTCGCGGATAACGGGTTTTTGGTGAGTCTTTTCGGACGATCCCGAAGGAGGACTGCGTTGACCATTATGTGTTATCAAGACTATCGGGATTGATTACTTCAATGGGGACCCTGTGGGTGAGAATGCGTTGGGGGCCGGTGTAAGCATCTTCATGGTTTAACCTGCACAGTTTTTGATTGGACTAACAACTACATCCTTTCAAACAGATAGTTTTCGATCGAGAAGCCTGGTCGGCGAAACATCGATATGAAGAAACACGCCCTTTTGTTGATAAAGCATACGAGGGATTGAAAGAGAGGGGTGTTGCGGTTTTTGGAGCTGTTGGTTATTGCTTTGGAGGTTAGTAGGTTGCAATATATGATCCTAAAATTAGGACCTCACTTTGTTCTTCTAAATCAGCGTCGTATGCTTTCCCTCTAGCTATTGAGAATAAGGTCAAAGCTGCTATGATCGCACATCCAGCTCGATCCATTCCAGAAAGCCTACAGGTTTGTTTATCTCGCAATTTTACTTTCCTCATTGTTGTCCGCTCTTGATAATTCAACACCATTTCATCTGCTACCTAGGACTACTTCAACTTCTCCAAAGCTCCTCTCCTAATTAACTCTTGCGAATTCGACCCTACCTTCCCACTCGAAGCTTGTGCGAAAGCAGACGATATTTTGGGCGAAGGAAATTTTGCTCCGGGTTATAAACGGGTCCACTGGGAAGGATGTAAGCATGGGTTTGCTGTGAGAGGCGATATGAGTGATCCGAAGGTAAAAGCGGGGAAGGAAGGCGCATTCAAAGAGACGGTCGAATGGTTTTCGAAGTATTTATAAAGGGACTTGACTATCCATGTATATCGAAATTGGTATGTCACCGTGGACCAAAGGGGAAGCGAAGGATGAATTCAACACGGCACTAGCTTTTAGGCACTAATACGACTAGGCAACTCGAGGAGAAAAATTCAATGAACATTTGAGGTAAGAAGAGAATATATTCATCCATACATGCTACATACTTCGGGTGCATACATAGTGAATCTTGAGGCTCGGAATGTCTCACATCTAGACATTTTGTTTCAATGTCGTAGAATATGTTCTGAACACTATTCCCAAACATTATTGTCATTTTCATAGCTGAAGTGGAACTATGTCCTATAGCCACAGCGGAAGGCAAGAATCAATCCTACTGCGAGGAAATGACGAACCTGCTCGCATAATCTGCAGGCATTTGGTAGCTGTGCCGGTGTTGGGCTAGACATTGCACTTCGGATAGTATTGGGGGTGTACTTTCCAATGAATGGCCCTTCATCCCCTCCCCCAATTCCCAGTTGTTGAACACACCAAATCGGATCCGGGTGCCAACTGGATGAGCTAAAGGGCGATGGTCCCTAAAGCTAAAACAACAAAACATCACAAAACAAGCTGAGTGGCTCTTCTATATCATTCTACAAACACAAGTAAAAAATCACAAACTCAGGGAAAAGAAAACCGACATCTCTAGATATCAGTACAAGCCTACAAGGTGAGTGATTCTTTTTTAAGAAAAATGACTGAGATCACCGAAAATGTTGTCGTGATTTTTGCTCACTGAATCACTAGTATCGCTACAAAGGAAGACTACGAATGGCTTCATAAACGGAGGTCCATCACTATTGTACAATGGCGGAACGCGAACGAAAAAGTTTACCAATTAGCATGGATTCATGATTGGCAGTACACATTGCGATGAGATAGAACACTACATATATCCTAAGTACCACAACAAAATCCGTCAGTCCATTGCAAGCCTTGAAATTAATGTTATTCAGCGTAAGCTTCCCGATCTAAGCTTCCTTGGAAATCCTATTGATCTCATCCATCCCTTCATCGTGGTCCCAAAATCCGACACCCTCGACGTTTCTATCAGCCACACTAACGTTCTTGAACCCATTTCCATCCATATCGACCTCAACTCCTACTCCTCCGAGACCTTTCAAGAACACCTCCTTCACCATCCGTTCATCCCGTTCGCGTTCCTTCACCTCTTCGCTACCTTTCCATAATAATCTCTCCATGATATGCCGCATGATTGACCGAACGATCAGGTATCCATGGCTTGCTGCCAGCGCCACTAACAGAGCCATAACCAAAAGCTCCTTCGTCGCACCAAGACCTTTTCCATGTTCGCCCCATATTCCGTCAATACCCTCCTTACCGGCTGTAGAAACCAAGTGACGATGAACACGCTCGATAGCAGATTCAGACCCTCCAAAGTCGGAAGAAGTACACTGTGAATGTTCGCGAGGGCAGAAGAGGTACACCAACGCGCTGTTGGTCAATGCAGCGAGCCAAGACAAGAACGCTAGCGCTTCGAGCCATGGTCCTATTGTATCTGTGCGAACTGGAGTGGGTCTGCGTTCGTGGACGGTGATTTTGAACACGTCACTGCTTAATTTGAGAAGATTGTTCAGTGGCGCCATGACAGGAGGTAGTGGCCATGACGTTGACCAAAGCGCGACATAGCCAAATTGAATCACCATCTCGGAGTAATCGCCGAAGACATCGTATTCTGGTAACGCTGCTTCCGCCCGAGCTTGGTCAAGGAACTCCTTCTCCGCTTGTCCACCCTTTTCTTTCTCATCTTCGAACACCACCTTTTTCTTTCCGAGCGAAGACCCAGTGCCATTTGAAGGATCTGCTTTTTTGGTTCGGAAAGCGGTGATCTTGCGCAGAACGTACGGAAGCCCAATCTCAACAAAGGTGTTGACAATCTGGTTCGTGACTGTATAAGCAAACATTTGGTCTTTGAGCCTTCCAGGATTGAGTTTCGTCTCCGCACTGGAAGCATCCACATCCCAAAACTCAGCTTTCTGAGGGGCTTGGGACGAGTCAGTCAGGTTCGCATTCATCTGACTGCCTGTGTGAGGCACGATTCCGTTGAAGAGCCATACTTGGACGATACGCATGAGGCCTTCACCGAAAGGAACGTACACAAAGGCGCTGAGGGCAGGACCGAGGTAGGCGATGAGTGCAGTGAAGATGAATGTTTTGAGGGTAAGAGAGGAATTGTATGATGAGTGGTGAGCGTGATTTTCCCATTGAGTAAAATACTGGGCACATAGTTGGAAAACGGCAACAAGTCGGGGCACTAATATCACGAAAAGGACCGTCGGACTAAATGACTGCAACGTAGTTGTCAACGATGTAAAGGGCACGCTTTAAGACAATCTGACTTACAATAAACTTATGTCCCGGACCAGTATACAGTTGAGTGACGAAAGCTTCAAACACAAAGATTCCAGTCATGAGCGCGAAAAGCAGAGCAGCGAACCCTAGAATGACAGGCACACTGGCAAGCATCCTCAGTTCCCGCTTCCACCAAGAAAACTTGGGGTCATACTGTGCCCGCCGTTTCTCTACGCGGAAGGATCCTCTGGTCCCAAATCGAAGTGAGATTAAACGTTCTCGCACTCGCCACCATTCCACAAAACCAATGGACCATAACACGGTAAGTATCGAATAGATGGGGGAGTATGATGTACCAAAGAAGTAAAATGAGATGCCTATCATAGCTGGCAGGACGAGTGCGCGCGTGTAGGAGTCGAGGAAAGAGAAATAGAGTGCAACAGATTCGCCGAACTATGAGCACATATCAGTAAGAGCTATTAATGAAAGTTCAATACACACACCTGGTCACGTATCCGGCCATCTGAAACGGAGGCAATCTTACTCGTTGTCCAAGCGTGTATCCACTGCTCGTTAAAGGATTTGTCGTGCAAACAAAATATGGATTCAACAAGATCCCATTCCGGCGATCCTGGGGTCACACCCAACCCTCCGTCAGAAGGAATGGATGTGATGTATGCATGTACCAGACGCAAACGGTCGGAAGGGGCTAGAGGCATAGATTCGTTACTATTGGTGATAGGCGTTACTGGAAGACCGGACAAGAAATCTGATTGCCTGTAAATGCTTGGGTATAGATAAATGACTAGCTCGTACAATACACGACTAACCTTTCCCTTATGATCAAGTTCTGCACCAGTTTGTCTGGACAAGAGACAAAGACCAGAAGGTGGCCAAGAGAATCTCCTCTTCTCCCTACTGCCTTGAGGCCACCATAGCTGAGAGTCTCCAAGAGACGAGAATACTGAATTTCGGCCTTTCGGGCTTCATCTTTCGTCTGCTTTTTCGAGATGCTGGTCTTCTTCGACGCCCGAAAAGATATCACAAAATCAACGTCCATTCTTCGAGGGCTCAAGCAAGAGCCTGTTATTGTGAGAGGTGGTGGTACAAGAGTAAGAGTTAGGCGTATATCAACGTCAGTGGCGAAAATGAAGGGACTAACATTATCACTGTCAGTGCGTCATTGGAACAACGCATATTTGGAGTGGAATTCTCACGAGCCCAAGCGGTGCATCTCATTCCCTCTAAGAAGTTAGAACTGATAATGAGCAGTTCCCTCCAATATACTTAGCTGCTTCAATTGGAATCAGTATGGTGCAGTAACATTATTGTCAAAGATAATATTATGAAGACTAGTCTACTTCGCTCGAAAGTTGACCTTCTTCTCGGATTCTGATTTCCTCAATTGCTCCGCGCACTGCCGTCAGGCCACTCATGAAGCTTGCCTCCATTGCAACCTCTCCCCAAGTACGATTGTAGAATTTCTGATGGAATTCAGCTAGGAAGATGAAAATTTATTTCAGTTCAGTCGCGTATTTAGATTTATCATGGAAAAGGAAAAGGTCAGCACTCACGGTCGGCAGAATCAATAGCCTTCCTTAATTCTTCAACCCAGTTATTTGCCAGCGCATCATAGCCAAGACATGTGGGGTCATTTCGAGCCTTCTTCCTAAGGTCTTTGAAGCTGGGTACATGTTGTTCGCAGTAGATTATATGTCCTTTCCAAACAATCATTATTTGGATAGTGTCTTTTTGACGAGGAATTTTGCGCCATTCCTCTAGGATATCACTTCACTTCATATAATTCAGAAGGGCAATTACTTCGGATGCATGCATAATTTCTGCACCGTGCATCTGGTTAGATATGGAATAGGGACACCGGGGGCATTCACTAGGGCAGTTTGTGCTTCACTGCCATAAGGGCAGGTTGGAGGGAAGTATAATTTGCAGGGTTAGATAAGCTAGAGGAATATCGAGAAGATCATAAGATTACAGTACACCTGGTAATGCACATTCCATGAGTTCTATGTATATATTACATAGCTGCCCTGAACGGAATTTAAATATTTCCTACATGCGGATTGGGCATGGACATTTTTGTCAGCGACTGGTTCTAGTAACGGGTGCTACTGTTGAGCAGGCAAAGGGTGCATAGTGGTGACACTCTCTAGCACCAACC
>MU823738.1:0-23176 GCA_027921425.1 Lentinula novae-zelandiae | reverse complement strand
TGGCGTCTTATCAATCGGATTTATATGTGAGAATTCTTTTGTATGTTCATTCATCCCGAATGACCCAAAGAGTGCTTAAATTGCATTCAAATTTTCTGTCGCATAGATATCCCTGAATTCATCTTGTTTCTCAATGGCACTGTGATTCTTCCTTCCAAATCTATAGAATCAACCTGGGAAAAGTGTCAATTCACTCGTGAAATCTTCAGCTTAGAAACAGAAAAATATAGAATATAATTCGTCAAACCTGAATAGATTCATGATATGGATATAATCGCCTATTGTATATGTAATCAAGAATTAACTTAATTCAACAGAGCTTTCTACACTGCTATCGGTCCGATTGAGAAGATATTATTCTAGCGACAATTCCGCCGAGCGGAATTTTTTCTACTTCCGGGGTGAAAGCGAGAGGTGTCCATACTAGAAGACCATTCAATTGTCAGGATCATGGGGTGTATTCATCTGAAATCCGAAAGCAACAAATTCAGACTCACTATCGAGCAAAAGCAGATCAACTCCCTGCTCTACATCCGTAGCCAGTGTTTCCAGGAGATTCCCCTCTCGCAAATCGATCTCTGATTCTACTTCAGACCCGCATTGTGCCCAGTGCTGACGCGCTTTAGCTGCCTTACTCGGTTCATTCTCTGTAGCAATAACACCGGGCTTAACCTTGGCTCCATCTCGGCTTTTCTTGTTCTGTCTGACAGCAAGAGCGAGGTAGATGGTACTAACCCCAAAGCTGGTTCCAGCTTCGATGACATTCGTGGCGTCCATCGCACGAATGAGTTGGTAGACAAAGTGACATTTATCTTCGTCGAGAGCGATGAATTTATCGCGCATCAGATCGTCGAGAGAAGCCTTCGAGTTTGAATCGTTGTCCAAATATTTGTGTGGCGTAACTCCATCTTCGCCATCAGCGTTGTTCGAGACGTCTGTTGAAACGAAACGAGCTTTATCGCCTTTGATACGATCTTCCTGCTCGATCGAGAGCTTGTGAAGCTTGTTCAGAAGAGCTAGCACATGTTGTGGTGCTTCAACCGGGGACCTCGACATTTGGATTGGGGTGTAAGTTGCTGAATGGATCCTTTTGACTAGGGGATCTTATAAGTATTCAACAGCTTTGACCATGCCTTATTTAGTCTTCCCCGACAGACCCCGTTCAAGCTCTCAGTTCCGAGTCCGAAGGTTAATCCCATTCTCTCTCATTGATACTTTAGTCAGTGGTTCAAGTGACTTCAAACCCTCAGTGGGTACTGGACAGTGGGATGGTCTGGAATGGGACTGGGAAGCGTATAAAAATACTGTGGAGGTACTTACTTAGAATTAGACAAGTTTTGTGTGCGGCCTACAAGGTCTAGTCATGAGCCTAGAGCTGGGGGATGCGACATGTACAAGAGGGCAATTTGTCCGTTGTTGACGCGTCCTCTGAATGCAAGATTTAATTTTGGTATCAGTGCTGGTCTAATTTGAAATCATAGTGCAGGATCATGAAAGGTAATGACTGTCAGTACAACCTCAACCAGTCATCAAGTATGCAAACGTTATGAACACTTCGAGAGTTGTATTTGCGACAATCCTTCTGTTTTAATTCCTTTGTGATATCACCGTAGTCCTCCGTGACGACCCTCTAAGCTTCAAACTCAAGAAACTGCAAATCTTGATTTGGCTCTAAGCCTGGGGCCAATTCTTCGATACACAAACGGTAATGGTATCGTCAACGTCATGACTCCCGCTAATAGTGCCGTCGCACCGACCGTGCCTAACCCATCATACATGTAACTGGCAAACAGCGGAAAAACCGCGGCGAACGTTGACCGCATGGCGCTATTAGATGCCATAGCGCTGGCTGCGATAGGACGGTAGGCAGTGACGAGGTAGGTGAAAACACACGTGAAGACAAAGTATATCCCAGTGCCGAAGAAGATGGAAGCAATGATGGGAACGATCCAGTGAACGGACGAGTAGGTGGTGAAAGCGAGGAAGTAAAGACCTAAATATAAAAAGACAAATACGGAAAATGAGTCGAAGAAATTTTGGATGCGAAACGGAAATGAAAAAGTTACCCAGTGGAGTGAGTATACCACCGATTTCACCCATGTACAAACGAGCCTCTGGAGGAGCCACGCCGCCGTTCTTCTTAGCTTCTCTTGCGAACACTCTGAAAAAGAAGGAAGAATCAGCACGGTGTGTTTCAATTTACTGATGGTCACGGTCAGTATGCAATGATTGCTCACCGATTCCAATACGGCTGCGATGCAAGTCCGCACAACATTCCTAAACCGATTCCCAAAAACGCTAGGCCAGTTTCTTGCATGTTGAAGCCGTGGTTTGTCTCAAAGATGATTGGAAACGCTTGGAAGGCAAGGTAAAGGATGCCCAGTATAAGAGAAGTCCTAAGTACAAGAAAGTAAGCGAGACCTATGAATAGAGACTTTATGTGGCATACCAGGTGTTCAAAAGCAGCGCCATGCGATCGTATAACACCAATTCTGCATGCAAGAGCATTGTAAGTTACACCATGTACATGAAAGCGGGGTACGCATAACCTACGGAACGGTTTATAACAGCTAACCAGGATTGCTTGTCCTAGATTAATTTCGCCCTTCTCGAGGGGTGCAAAGTAGCTTTCGTCTCCTGTAGATTTGCGAAGCCTATCGGGAAAAAATTATAGTGGCCATTATTGACAGATTTTTTCGGCTTGCCTAGTCGCCTTCTGTTTTCGCAAAACGGGAATATACGTTTCTGGGACAAACTAGAGAAATATGATAGGGCTTGATGAATAATGCATAAATTGCGATCAGCTTACGATAAACAGAGCGAGAGTTTGAGCAAACGTCCATATGGTGAGCGTGTAATACGTCCATCGCCAGTTTGTGTTCTGTGGAATCGATTAGCATGTGGAAAGGGATGAAAATAAGCTACATACTTGATTAATAAATCTACGATATATCAAGCAACGTTGAAACGCAAGATCATGTACTCAGGTCGTTTTTGCTCACCCACTTAATAAGGGTCCAACGACTGGCCCAATGAAGGGACTAATGGTATAAACAGCCATCGGACTGTGCGAGATTATGAGTTTTGAGTTACACAGATTGTCCGTACTGAATACTGACTTTGCGACAGTTTTGTTGTCGAAGAGATCGCTGACAGAGCCGCCGGCGACGCTCAGGAATGTCGAACCACAAAAACCGGTTATAAACCGGAACACGAGATAAACAACTATGGAAATAGACTCGTCAGTTGCATCCCAGAACCCGAAAATAACACCGGTTTTACTCACCAATGTTAGGTGCAAACGCAACTCCGAATGAGAATGCAAATAGCAAGATGAAAGACACCCTGTATATGATGTTCCTGCCATAAACTTCCGACAACGGCCCTGCAAGTAATGGCCCCAGTCCCAGACCTTCTACGAAAAGGCTGATAGCAAGGATAGTGACTTCACGCGAGACATGAAATGTTTCTGACACGCCGTCCTCAGTGAAAGAGGCGGCAGATGAAGCGCAAGTGACGCAAAGGGCCGAGGAGGATATAACGAGGACTATAAGCCATTTTCGACGGCGGGCCAGAGACTGTGGGTGCTCATGATCTTCTAGCGTAACTTCGTATTGTAATGACCTGACTTCCAAACTTTCTTCGATGTTATTCTGTACTTTGAGCTGTTGTGATTCAATATCAGGTACGGCGGTTTGCGATCTGGTAGAAGATGAAGAGGACATGGCATACGGAAAAAGAGTCAACGTGCTGTTGGATCTGTGCTTTATAATTCAAGATGCTGGAAAAAGTATTTAAATCAATAGAGCTAAGCTTAGAACATAAGCGCCAGTCATTCCGTCACCTACATAAAAGGCTCTAAAATTCGTTTCCTATTCAGGCGTGTATCCCTGGAGGCTGGCGTATCCTACTCACGCGAGATCAGCATCCCCCGTCAGCCATTACTTAGATTGTTATCTGAGGATAAAAAGCAGGTCGATGTCCCTTGATCCCACAACCGCTGGTCAATTCCCTCCCATCTTCGTCCCATCTTTCTTGTCCTTTGGCTGGTCACAAGGATCACCAGAGATTTTGATTTTGCTCTTTCACTCTCTATTGGTATCATCATCTCCCTTTCAAAAAGCTCTTCCCAAGCTCTTCCATCTGCGACTCGCTACTCACACACAATGCGCTTCACTATTGTTTGGTGCTGTTACCTGACCTTGTGTGCTGTCACCGTTGTCTATGCCGCACCTCGGTTCGATGTGAGTTTCTTCTAGAACAATTGATTCTGTCTCAATTCCGCGTCTGATGTGTGTATCAAAATAGCCAAATACTCTTGGGCTATTGTCCCGCGCTTCTCCTTCTACACCCTCTGAGTCGATTGAGTTGCCTGACCCTAAGAGAAGATCTAATTCCTCGCCTGTTCTTGGTGGGGGAACACCCCAAGAAAGCCCAGACTCTTCGCTCTCCGGTGGAGGAGCACCCCAACCAAGCCCCCTTATGCCTGCCTTCCAGCGAATAAGTCCCCAAAAACGAAGTGGAAGGACAATGGAGGTGAAAGTCATGATAAAAGATACTATTGTATCCAGAGGTATGACTTTTGAGATCCAAAGAATGATCGCAAGTACACTTTATACCGAATCAAGATGGGATCCCTCTGTGGAATGGAAAGTCTCGGGAGGAGGGGACGAGACGTTTGCAACCTCTGCCGCTCCATCCAGAACTCGATTTGAGTTCAAAGGGGATGGTCACGAGGGTTTTGGAGAGGTCCTTGCGGACCCCGTATCAACTCAAGGGATTGTTCGTACAACAACAGCTGCTGAAGCACCATTTCTTAGTTACGAGTACAAAGGTATGTGGAATATCTTCTATTAGATACATTAAATTTATGTGCTCAAATTTATCTAGATAAAGATGAATCCAAGTTATGGTGTGAATTTCAGGAGGCTTTCAAAAAGTGGAAAAAGGTGAGAGGTAGTACGTGAAGATGGAGATGTGGAGGTGGTGTATGAATTTTTGTGTTCCGGTGAAATAGTATTTCATTTGTTGGAAAGGAAAGGAAAACTGACACGGTCCCATTGAGGAACAGCCGGGGCCCATGCTACAAGTGATAAAGACCTCGTCAGAACCGAACTGACTCGCCATGTTCAGCGATACTTGGTATTCAATGCACAATAAAGAATAAAGCGTAGGGACACAACAGCCAAGAGAATACAATCTTTATAAAATAAATAATATCCTTACAGTTTGAAAATTACCTGTGAATTCATTGGTGGATGGTGTCAGAG
The DNA here is from genome assembly GCA_027921425.1 of Lentinula novae-zelandiae. Lineage (NCBI taxonomy): Eukaryota > Fungi > Basidiomycota > Agaricomycetes > Agaricales > Omphalotaceae > Lentinula > Lentinula novae-zelandiae. The sequence continues at coordinate 17,906 of MU823738.1, read as the reverse complement.
GCGTCGATGTTGCGTCGGATCCTGGAAGGATCTGAGTGTGTGAATTTTGGAAAATCCCGATTGCGGAGCTCGTATGCCGTAGCTCGGGTCTGCCTGCTACGCTCTTTCTCCAACCTTCTCCATCCCGCTTTCGCCAACACCTAATATTATTCAATATTTCATTTCGAGGACTTCACTACCTTCAACAATCTTTTGCGGTATTTTCTCTATCCTTTCAAGGCGTGATGAGCCGTCGGCGGTGGTGTTATGTGAGGTTATGTGAGGAGGCGAAAGCCCAAAGGAGTTGTTCCCTAATTGAGCATCCTTAAGACTTCGCAGCAAAGTCCATCGCGTGTTTAGCACCTGCTGTTAAGCAAGGGAGGGCAGGGGAAGGGGGCTTGCTGGATAAATAGGTTAAGCTAGGTTAACATTTCCCGTCGGCCAGGGCACAGATTTTTATCCTCAGCTGAGGATCAAAAAGCAGGCTGGCGTCCCTGATCCTCCAAACGCTGGTTAGTTTCCTCCCAATTTCCATCTGGTCAAAAGGCTCGAAGAATCTACTGTCCCACTCCTCGTTCTCTCTATCTGTGGCTGCTTACTTGCTTTCCCATCCTTCACAAAACTTTTCCGCGACCTACTCACAATGCGCCTCAGCATCGTTTGGTCCTACCTCTCTCTGTGTGCTGTCACTGCTGTCTATGCAGCACCTCGGTTCGATGTCAGTTTTTTGACTATGTTTTCTCAGATTCTGTATGTAACGTATCAAAATAGCCAAATGCCTTGTTATCGCGAGCTTTACCTACACCCTCAATCGAATCACCTGGCCTTGAGATCAGAACAGGATCTGATGCAGGGGAGAGCGCGGTCACATTTGAGGTGGTCATCAAGAACGGTCCTACAACCTCTGCACCCTCAAATGTTCAGTCTCGTATCAAATCTCTCATAAGATATTCGATTCGCAACTCTCCGCCCACCTTCTTAAAATGGAAGTTTACTGGACAAGGAGGAGCGCAGAATACCGGAGACTCCAGCATCCAATTCGAGTTCAATGGGGGTAGTTTCGAGGGTTTTGGCGAAGCCCTTACGAATTCGCGATTCTTTGAAGGTGCCGTTATGTCGCCGACTGGTGAAGAGCTATATGCCAGCGACGAGTACAAAAGTATGTGGCGGCATCTTCTGACAAGTACATTGCATTCATGTGCATATCATTTTTTTAACAAGAGGGTTCCAAGTCGCCCGAGTTGCGGCAAAACTTCTTGCAGGCTTTCCAAGACTGGAAGAAGGCGAGGGATGGAAAGTGAAGACGTGGAAGTAGTGTATGAATTGTCGTATTCCGGTAGAAGAGCAGTGATTCGTTCCTGATCATGATATGTTGGGTGGATTCTTGGTTCATTTTGACTCTCCGAGAGCTTAGAAACTTCGGAGAATTGAGATATGACACCAACTACAGTTCAAGCGAATCTTTCTCGAATGAAATAGGGTGGGAAGATACCTTCCGGTTTATTTCCTTTTATTTCCTGCATCTTGAGCAACAACGCAACGACAATCATGTCGAAACCAAATTATGTATACAAACTGGTATCATCCTCATCGCCTGTTCCCCTCGACGCCTTAGAACTTCCCGAAAAACTGCCCGTGAGCTCGCTCGACCGGGACTCAGGCTTCATCCATCTCTCTACCTCCGTCCAGCTGCACAACACTCTCAAATGGTTTTTCGCAGAGGACAATCCTGTCTACGTCCTAAGATTGCCTTATGATAGGCTTGAAGAGGAGAAACTTATCAGGTGGGAAGATCCTAAAGCAGAAGTTTGTGGCCCTCGGGGCGGGGAAGGAATGTTTCCTCATTTGTATAATGGGCTTAAGCTGGGCAGAGACGAAGTAGATTCGGTCAAATTATTGGAACAGGTCGATGGTCAATGGGACAAATCGATTGAGAATGCAATCAAAGATGTATGGTTGGTATATTGAGAAATGTGAGCCTTCCCACACAACTGTGACTTGTGGAAGAGACTCGAAGAGTAATGAATCCAACCGTAGCCTCAATTCCTGTGTACCTTAGAGTCAAGTCGTCCAGACATCGGATACACTACACTTTTATGTGTAAATACTTCCACTTACCACTCAATTTCTTTGTTGAGTGCCAGCCTAGAAGAGCCTGCATATTTTTCGAATGTACGTAGAGATGCCATCACTACTGTTTTACTTTTCCTGGAACTCATACACGGAGCGCGACATTAAGAAGTACAAATTCATGTAACGTGAGTACATATTCAAAAGATGGGAGTGAAATGAACGTAGATGACAATAGAAGGTGAGGGGTATACCAAAAAAGTCAAAAGTTTCCGCCGTTTCTTTCTAGTCGTTAGCAGTCTACGAGCCACTAAATGTACTTTACAAACTACACAAGAGCACACGATCAGTCTTTTCCTACATAACCCGTTCAGTAGAAAAGAACACTCACAGAATCATAAGGCATCTTAGCATCCATCCCTCCCAATACTCTCTGGCAACTCTTTGCTCCCTACTTCAAATTTCGCAATATTTCCATACTCGTTCTGGAATCCGATCCATCGCTCAGGATACGAGGCTAGTTCAGGAGGATTCGCCCTGTCAGCCGGGGCGTAGACAACGAAGCCGGAATCAGTCAGGTGGTCGCCGCGAGAATTCCAGTAGCCCTTGCGGGTACGGTGACCGCCAGTGTTGGTTCCGCTGGGGCCCCCTTGGTATGCATATTGAGCATGTTTAGAGGGTGACGGTCTCGGTGACGGTTGAGTGGATGAAGAATTAGAGTATGGAGAGGGATATGGAGAACGTTGAGGTGCGTTGTTCGGTGATGGGTATGGAGAGCGCTGAGTTGAAACCACATTATTGTTTGGCGATGGGTACGGACTGGTGCGTTGCTGTGGATTGTTTGGCGAGGCGTACGGGGACGACTGTCGGGACGCGGAAGAGTGTTTCGGAGCATATGAGGGAGAACGCTGAGGGGAAGGGTTGACATTATCACTATATGGAGATGTCTTCGGGGTTTGGTATGATGAAGCAGACTGATGATATGAATTTTGCTGCTGCTGCTGTTGTTGTTCCCGATCCCTGGCTTCTTTCTCTCGCTTCAACCTTTCCTCTTCCTTCTTCGCTTCCTGCCTTCTCTGCTCCAAGAAGCTTTCCGGCGGAGTCGGCAGCGGGAAATGCTCGAATTTCGTGGTCGTCGCAGGGGCACTAGACACTGCAGACGCCCTGGAAATGCCTCCAGATCCAGACCCATTATACACCGCACTCCTTTGTGTACTCCGTCTAGGCTCGCCGGTTATTTTATATCTTTTTGCGAGATCCGCGATAATACGAGCTTCAACTTCAGGCCCTGGCGGGACGGGAGGTGTTCCATCTGGGGCAATAAATGGGTACGGGTTGTCAATGTCTCGAGATCGATCGGGAAAGCGACGAGCGGGAGGTTCTTGGGAAGGTTCACGAGAGGGTGCACGGGAGCGGGAGGGCTCCCGAGAATGAGTTCGGGAGTAGGACCGTTCTTGCGGTGTGGCTCCCCGAGATTGGGAGGGTTCCCGATCTCGAGTATCAGCTCGGTCCCGGGTTTGGGAACGCGAACGTGAAGCTTGAGCGGAAGCACTACTGATACCCGTTGACGCTGATGCAGGTATGACACCGTAACTTGTAGTAGAACTTCCAAGTTTGTTTGCAGACACTGGTGTGGTAGTAGTGTTATATGGTGCAGTATATGCTACTGTTGTCGATGATGAGCCGACTCCAGGTGTAGTCCCAGAAGCATTGGGCGGAGAGTATATATTTGCCCTAGAAAACGATGGATTATCGAATATTCTTGGGGGCGTAGGGAGGGGGTTCGGAGTTCGGTTGCCAAAGAAGGATGTAGGGTTGGTCTGATTTGGAGGAGTAACATGAGACTGCGATTGCGAGGCTGCTAATGCTGCTGCTGCTGCTGCTGCGGAAGCCGAGGATGTACCGGTAGTAGCATTATTTCTCGAAGCAAGGTAGCTAGTGTGGTTGGTATTACTTTCGCCGTGAGCACCGCTGCCAGGAGTTGGAGTTTTTGAACTTGAACCCGATCGCATTTTCGATGGGGTATTATTGTTGTTTTCTGGATGTCTAGAGGACGACCTGCGTCTATGATGGTGATGATGTCGCTCAGACGGTGACGCTTGTTCCTGAATTGTGGACAATGCAGGAGCTGTATGATGCCTTCCCAGAGGCTTCGAGGTCGGAGGCATGGGTGTGTTCATCACTAACGGACTAAGTAAAGTCCCAGGCTCGTCAACGAATACTGAAGCATCTGTCACGGTCCCCGCTCCCGTTGAGGCTCCTGCAGAGGTTTCTGCAGATATATCACGAGTGTGAGCGGTGGATTGAGACCTACTTCGGGTTGGTGTTGTTTGACTCTGACCAGTGCCACTTGTACTAGACGGCATTGTAGCACTGCGCGTCAAGTTGGAGTTTGTTGGGGTGCTATTCTCATGTCGATAATGATCGGGAGTTCTAACGATCCGGGTGGAGAACGTCGGGCGAAACTGTCGAGTGGGCGTCGATGCGGCAGGGGGAGCATTCGAAGTGGTATCGTTCGCGTTTGACGCTGCTGCGGCTGCGGCTGCGGCGCGGCTCGAGGCATACGCAGACGCAGAGCTGGTCGCAGGGGGTTGAGGTTGATATCCTTGAGCGCTTGTGCGGGCAGCCTGTGCCGAAGCAGAAACTGCGTACTTCTTCGGCCTCGCGAGAGGGGCAGGTGCGGGTTCCTGATGATTCTGATGACTGTCTGGTGGAGGCTCGGAAGAATGGCGAGAAAGAGATTGAGATTGAGTACGATGATGGACAGCTGACGGCGGGGGTTCCGAAGACTGTCTCGCGTTGTTAGATTGGCGGTTGGGATTAGGATCAGGACCAGAACCACTATCGTCCAGGGACCTCGGATTCCATATCCACGGCGTTTCCGGTGGTGCACCGTCGACTCCTGGTCCGTACAACTCTTCTCTAAATATGCGAGAAGTATATGAAAACGAATGAGCAACGTTTGTGAAAGGGAATGAACAAAGTTAGAAATTGCGCCACACCTAGTGATCATGTTCGAGAGCCCGAGCGGGTTATCAGACAGTTTTTGAGAAAGATATGCAGCGCTAGGAGGTTGGACTGGACGTTTGTATGGATTATAATTCTGCTGCTGCGGCTGCTGAGGTTGACCCCATCCTACACCAGGGACCCAGGCAGCTTGAGGAAATTGTGCAGGTGCACCATTTGGATTGTATTGAGGATTACGCTGCCAGTAACCTGTGTTCCATTGCGAAGGATTTACATTATATCCTTGGGGTATTGGTGGCGCACCAGTATAAGGCTGAGGATATGCACTTGAAGACATCATCTGGGAAGGAAATGTTCTTCGTGAGTTGTTTGGCGTATTTAAATGTTGAATGAATCTCACCATGAAGAAAACAACACGGTAAGAACAAGGAGAACAAAACCAAGTATCAGTACAACGTCTCTTGGCTGAACAATTGCTTGCTTGTACCCGATGTAGATTGTCGAAGAGAGATCGTAAGGATCAAGACCCAGAAGGAAAGGGACTATAAAACGCTGTATGTCAGTTTCCAGCGGTCACACTGATGAATATGGCGATGTGGGCGCCTGCTTCGATAAACAAACCATTTCCTTTTTGAATCTCACGACGTGACGAATTCCTTGTATACCGCGATGCTGCAGGTCCTATAGAGCAATGTCTTCCGCGTTAGCAAAGTGGCAAGTAAGAATGCGATGCCACTCAACAGTATTGCAGAGCTAATAGTTAATACGGTGAACAGCAGCTGGCGAGTCGAAGTTGGAGCTCGAGGGTTACACTTCCCCGGAATCAATTTTAAGCGCCTCAATTTTCGCTCGGTAGACACGGCCCGCCACAAGCAGAAAAAACTTCTTCCATCTCTCCTCAATGAAAGCGAATTATAAGGTTCTTATCCTCTCTACCTTCATCTTCATTCGGTTATTCAAGTAAGCTCCGCTAGTTCTCTAACATTTGTGGAACAGTATACTGTCAAGGCAACGTCCTCTTTACCGCTGATGGAAATTCGCTGCTGAGTCCAGTGGGTAACAGAGTGTCATCGTTCGATCTCCTTAAGTGTGTGTCCTCAATGACTACCATGCACTATTGAACTAATGACCATGCGGGCAGTAACAAGTCCTTCACTTTTCCTTTCGAAAATCGCAAAAACATTGCCAGAATTGCACTAAGTCCAGATGGAAATGTCTTGATAAGTGTTGATGGAGGTGCGTAATAATTCTTGTTTTTGTCAATTCTCTTATTCTCAATTGTCGAAATATTCTCAGATGGCCGAGCTCTACTAGTAAATTACAAACGTGGAGTTGTTCTGCATCATTTCGATTTCAAGAAACCAGTCAAAGATATATCTTTTTCGCCAGACGGAAAGTAAGTCTTTGTTGTCCTGGCAGTATTCTTACTTTCATAATATCAATATGTAGATTCATTGCAGTAACGCATGGCTCTCATATCCAGGTCTGGCAGACCCCCAACCATCTCGTCCGCGAATTCGCTCCATTTGTGCTACATAGGACCTATACTGGGCATATGGACGATGTACTTAGCATTCAATGGGCCGAAGATTCCCAGTAAGCACTCTATTTGGTGACCCGACAGATTTCCTTGATTGCAAATATTTCCCGACATCTTGCAGATGTTTCATAACGACTTCACGAGATATGACCGCGCGTCTGTTCACCCTGCATCCGGTAAAGGACTACAGACCGAAAACTTTTGCAGGCCACCGGGATGCCGTCCTCGGTGCATATTTCTCTAAAGATGGGAACACGGTGTGTATTCTCTTCTCATCACTTGAGTATGTTAGACTCATAGTGCACAGATATACACTGTCAGTCGCGACGGCGCTGTTTTCACATGGAAGGGGAAAGTTGAAGCACCCAACTCAGACTCATCGGATAATAATGAAGATGACGATGATCAGCCTATTGCATCTACGTCTAACGGACTTTCTTCTTCATCATCCCCACTTTCACACAAAATCATACACACTCGCTGGGGCGTGCATAGACGGGAATATTTCAATGTCCCCGGTAGCAACGTATCCACGTCTTCTCGCCCAGCAAAAGTTATCACAACAACCTACCATGCATCATCATCCCTCCTGATCGTCGGCTTCAGTACTGGCATCTTTGGTCTATGGGAGCTCCCAGCCTTTACTAACCTGCACACTCTTTCGATATCCCAAGAAAGTATATCCTCATTAGCCGTCTCACCTTCCGGTGAATGGTTGGCATTCGGTGCAGCTCATCTAGGCCAATTATTAGTATGGGAATGGCAAAGCGAGTCTTATATTCTTAAACAACAAGGACATTTCCTCGACCTTAACACACTCACCTACTCCCCTGACGGCCAGACAGTCGCTACGGGGGGTGACGATGGAAAACTCAAGCTATGGTCGATGCAATCCTCGTTCTGCTTCGTGACCTTTAACGAACATTCCGCTCCAATAACCGGCGTCGCGTTTGCACGATACGGCACAAACGTAGTGTTCAGCGCAAGCTTAGATGGTACAGTCCGCGCGTATGATCTAGTGAGGTACCGCAACTTCCGTACATTCACATCTCCCTCCCCCGCACAATTTAATTGCATCGCTGTCGACCCAAGCGGAGAGGTTGTCGCTGCAGGAAGCACGGACACCTACGAAGTGTTCCTATGGAGCGTTCAAACCGGAAAGCTCCTAGATATTCTCACCGGGCACGAAGCGCCTGTGAGCACTCTGGAATTTTGCCCTGAAGGAACGAACCAACTGGCAAGTGGGTCTTGGGATCGGAGTGTCAGGGTTTGGAGTGTCTTTGGGCGCTCGCGTGCCTCTGAAGCGTTTACTTTGAATGCGGATGTTCTTGCTCTTACTTGGAGGCCCGATGGGAAGGAATTGGCTGTAAGCACGCTTGATGGCCAGATAACATTTTTCGATGTTGCCCAAAGCAAACAAACCAACGTGATCAACGGTAGAAACGATATTTCTGGTGGCCGATTAACTAGCTCGCGAACCTCTGCGGCAAATAGCACAGCCGGGAAGAGCTTCAATAGTTTGGCCTACACCGCTGATGGAAGGTGTGTACTGGCTGGAGGGAACAGCAAGTACGTTGTTTTGTACGATGTTCGAGAGGGGGAGGGCGTTCTGCTACGTAAGTTTACGATATCGGAAAACTTGAGTTTGGATGGGACGGAAGAGTTTTTGGATTCAAGACGGGTGAATGAGGCAGGGGTAAATATCGACTCACTGATGATCGAAGATGAGGAGGAAGATGCTGATAGACGGAGGGTGGACAGCACGTTACCTGGTGCACAAGGAGGCGATATGAGTGTACGCAAATATAAACGTGCAGCACGCACCAAATGTGTTCGATTTTCTCCTACGGGACGTTCATGGGCTGCTGCATCAACCGAGGGACTCCTCATTTACTCTCTTGACTCACTCAATACCGCTGACTTCGATCCTTTTGACCTCTCCCTTGACCTCACACCCTCGTCAGTCTTATCGACCCTCCATTCGAAATCCTACCTACCCGCGCTCGTCATGGCTTTCCGTCTAAACGAGGCTCCTCTCCTTCAGACCGTATTCGAGGGTATCCCCAGGGGTGATATCAAGCTTGTTGTGAGACAGCTGCCCGTAATGTATCTCGGTCCCTTGTTACGGTTTGTCGGGGGGGTTTTCCTGAAGAGGACCCCGCATGTGGAGTTTGGGTTGTTATGGGTACATGCGGTGTTAATGATCCACGGAAGGGTGTTGAGGGCTGGTGGGGGAGCGGTGGGCGGTCATAGTTCTTCGAATATGGGAAGAGATATGCCTAGCGTATTAAGGGTAGTAAAAGCAGCGTTGGGAGAGTGCGAAGAGACATTGTCGAGATTGTAAGTAATCGCTCTCAACCCATTTCTTCTTTACTCGTATTGATTTGATTGAATGATGATAGATGCGACCAAAACATGTCCAACTTATCCTACGTCGTTGATCAGAGTAGGCTCTCGAGACTGCGGGAACAACAGGAACGGTAGAGACAGGATGCGCCAAAGAAAGATGTGGAATCAGAGTAGTTGGGCCATTATGCCTACTGTGTTAGTCTATGTATATAATCCAAAATTGTTGTTCTTGCAGCGCCCAACGATTGAGACAATACCACATTGACGTCTTTATTTACTCTTTAAACGCACTAAGGGACAGTACACGATCAATCGTAATGTACAGTATAATTACTGGACGTAGCAGAATTGGAGGCGAATGAGTTGTGGTAGTTCGTACACTGCGGGAGTACTAAACATTTATCTAAAATATCGTGAAACGAACGAACAAAGGAAGAACTGATCCTATAGATACAAAAGTCGACGATTAATACTATGGTTTGAGTAGCGAATCAGTAACACTGGGACGTGGAGGAAGAATTGCGATTAAGTTATGTCCTATGGTTATGGTCCAACGTGACAGTCATGATGCGGACATAAATGAGGCAGAGTCTCGAACTGAGACTCCAAGTATGCACGACTTGATCAATACATCGGGTGGAAACAATGCAGAACAAAGCGAAAATGAAAACGAAAGGACAAACAAGGGAATGAGAAAAACGAGATGATAATGAAGGTCGAAAGTTTCATCCCTAGGCAAATCAAACAATTAGTTCACTTCCTAGTGCAACTAGAGGCACATCCATCGGCATCATCGTGTACCTCCTCTTGTGAAACACCACTTCAAGCTTGCTTTTCAATTCCTCGCCCTGTGCAATTCGCTGGAACACTTTGCTCGCCGAAGCACTTTCCAACTCCAGATTAGGTATGTCTGGGAAGAAAAGGGTAATGTTGAAGGTTCGCAAGCGAGCGATGGGGGGCGGAGAATCAGACGAAAGATTATCGTACCACCGTGACTTGACGAAATCCCGCATTGGTAGAACTTGAGATATTGGATCAATATCAAGGGCGATATTCTCCAAATTCCTCAATGGCTGAGAACCCAAGTCATCACTAACCGAGCTCAAATCGCTCAAGTCCAACGAGCAAGTGCGAGACGATTCGTGTGATGCAGACAAGGTAAGATACTCCAATAACTCAGGCCAAACAGGTCTGTCCCTCCTAACATGCAGTGTGGCCAAACTGCATCCCACGTTCTTCAATTCCAGATAAGCTCGAACGTGTTCTTCTTCTAACTCGGATCCAATAGACCCCATGCCACCCCATGCATTGTCAGCAGATTCGGGTGAAGCAAGGTCAAAGCCAAGACAGAGCGACGTAACTGATGGCGAGGCACGCTCAAGAAGCCCAAGGAAAGACTCGTGCGGCCATGAAAGTTCGAGGTCATCAGGGAAGGTGATAGAATCTGAACTGGGCTCTTGAAAATTCCCGATCTCCAAAAGCACTTCGCGCGCTACTGGAAGTGTCAGATTATCGAAAAGTTGAGACATGGCTTCCGGTGACGCGCCGCGGGATAGACGAATCTCGAAAACCTCAAGACAGGAATGTACAACCATGGAAGTGGCGTACGCCGAGTGATTATCATCCTCGTCTGTATCGAAATTGACAAGTCCAGCCACATTGACGTGACACACTTTTAAATTGGGGGCGACATCTCCTAGAAGGAAAAGAAGTGCGGCAGGAGTGACGGTAGGGAGGTCCAGGGTCAAGGACTCAAGATGGGATAAAGACAAGGGAGACAGAGCCCGAACTGATAGGGAAAAAATTTTAAGGTGCAAGCATCGTAATACCGGGGCTGCGTGCAATAGCGAAAGTAACCATGGCGACGGGGACCATTCCGCATTCTGAACGCTAAACGCGAATTTGAGCGTGTCAAGTCGTGGGGCTTCCGAAACCTCGTGGAATAACTCCTCGTGTATCCCAGCAGTGAACAGCTCGTCTTCGCAACAAAGAGAGAAAGATTTCCAGCGATCCATATAAGCGATGGAGGCATTCACTAGATCCAAGGATAGTCGTTGAAACTCCTTGTCGTGCACATCCGTAGACCTTCGTAGGTTGATATTAAACTCCAAGGGAATTCCTATGGCTGTCTTTACCTGACCGAGGCGTTGGAAAACATTCGAAGCGATTTGTGGAGTAAGGTGAGGGACCATGAGCGTAACCCAAAGTGCTGGAGAGGATAATGCGATCTGGCGCCACATGCGACATACATGCGTAAGAACGGTTGCGCTTCCGAGAGAGGAAGTACATTCAGAATCTGCTACGTAGAAATGGAAAATCTCTAACAGCTAGAAAATGGACAGAATGTCAGACGATTACGATTGGGAGCTTGATAGCAGCGCACTTACCAAGTCTGAGGGCATGTTCCTCATGCCACATCCGACAACTCCGCTATATTGATCAATCTCTTCAGACATCACTCCAAGCTCTTCCTCTAAAAGATGTCTCTGTCGGTCCAAAAATTCTCTCTGTCGATCAAGAACTTCCTTCCTACGTTCCAACTCAAACAGCTTGTGTCTTTTGGTATCGAGAATGGCATGTATCTCTGCAGCTTCCTGCGGGGACGGTTGGTCATTCGTTTGGAGAATGACCGTTTCCACGGTGGAAGGAATGGGAATAGAGTGGGCAGAGACAGAAGTGGATATAGATGAAATGGAGAGCACCGTATCGAATGAGGTTTTTGCAGTCACTTCGGTGAAATCCGAGTCGTTTGAGTCTTCTGAACTTCGTTGCAAATGGTTGTGAGCCTTCATCATGGCGCGGAACGACATAAAATGAACTTCGGGAGTAAGATGGAGTTGAAAGCGAATACTTTACCTTGTTGGATAACCGCCAGCTCTTATGACGTTGGAATCTGCTTCGAAAACGGTCTAACAAAGCGAAAGGCATGGTGAGCATGAGAAGTGGCCGCGGTGATGATTGGTTGATAATCGTGGAAGTGGTCGTTGGACGATGGCCCAACACAAATTACTGGATCGTTGCAAAATGTGGCCGGGCCAACAACCAGGATTTTTCTGTACAATGTCCATTTTATACCAAGGGAGACATTATATTGTTTTTTGTCTTTTTTTTGTCTTCCGTTATGTGGTGACGTTACGCGGTGACTCCAGTTGAGGCAATGCCATTGCCGAGTTCCGATCTTCACCGTACAATGGGAAGCCTGACAGAGTGACAATGAAGGAGAGATTTTGGAGGAAAAAAGCAAAGAGCAAGGCATGTTGAATCTTGATCAATCACTGGTCGATGAGGAGAAAGAAGACCTTCAATTTGATCAAATTCAAAAAATTGTACACAAAGGGGTCCAAGATAAGATAACAATAATCACGACCTCGATGAGACGGTCCATCTGCAAAAAAGGTCAACGCTCAAGCTCAAGCTCAGGAAGTACTAAGACCATGTTTCTGCTTTCTTTTTGATGTGCACCCATTCGCTGATGCTGTGATTTCTCCGGGCCCAACGGAACAGCAACTCAAATGGCGCGCTAACCTTCGTTACATGGAGCTGCCCTTTGCCATGGAGGTTTTTATGATTGTGGCAGATTATCCGCTCGTATGCCAACGGATGCCAACTACAGAATTCAATCCTGTTTCAATCCAGCCAATCATCGTGCGGCGGTAGGAGGGCATAGGGCAACATACGGCGTACCGTATGAAACCGTCATTCACAGGTGATGCTGCCGGGATGCTCAGAACCCTGTGTGCGTATCTCCTTCAAGCCTCTTCTTACAGCCTCTGACTCAACACATTTATACGATGCCATCTGCTACTATGCGCCTTTAAGTATGACTGAAGAGTTAGTGCCGCTCATGAACAGTCATAAACTCAATGAAGAGAATAGTGGAACAAACCAGAACAAACCCCAATTGGTCTCGCTCCGTGGGACAGTTGGCAATATGTATCTCAGCGTTCAGGTTTCCACAGGGTTTCCAGGTGCATCTCAATGTCATAATGAAACCGCATTTAGATCCTTGCATCCCACAGAAATCCACACTGTCCCGAGAACATTGCGTAAGTACGCCCGTCGGATGTCTTTGTCCTTCGATTCTTCAAGTAATACACAGTCAATGATGCCTTTACAGGCCCTTACTTCCAGGATGCAGCAAGCAGGGTTTTACAGTGTTTTGCATGGATATAACGTGGAGCCTGAAGGCATTTACGTTTGGCAACCTGAAGGGAAGGAACTGCGTTGACACTGTCGAAATACCTTCAATACATCAATATCGGGGCTCGAACAACTTGTATTTTGGTTCATACTCTTTCCGAAAGGGCGAGAAAGACCCGGGTGACTCGTGAATGTTACACATAATGAAAGTAATGCAATATCCGTATGTCGTATTACATACTGATTACAACGTTTTTGCCTTGAACTATAGATATCTGCTCAACGCACGACAGAATTATATCATGGAGGTAATATAATCTATTACTCTCTCCTGAAATTAATTTTCGCAAGGCGTTTACATGAAAGAAATTGGCACGCCCCGGTGCCCCCAGTGCCGTTCCTTTGAACAAATGCATGCATACAAACACCGGCTATATGTACATGGGGCGTGGAGGAAAATCGGAGGAAACACAATTCCGAATGTACAACGGTATCTCGGTGTGTATGTACATATTTTTTTCCTGAGACTCATCTTGCTCGAGATTGCCTGAGATTCTATATTAGGGACTCATGCCTCGAAACCTCCGAAACCTCCGAGTCTCATACCAAAGATCAGATACATAGATAAACGGAGATGGGCTTGTCATATTCTTCCCCCGGCCTAGGACTGGTACGTCTTTCTGTCCTTCGAATAAAGGACAGAATCCCCACTCATCACGTCGATAGCTTCCAAAATTACAATATACATATGTTCCACCAGTATCAAACGTAACGTTACGCCAATGAAAAACGACAACCTAAGTGATATGATAGAATGTCGAGGATGATATACATGTAAGTGTAAAGACGCGGTATGATCAACGATAAGTTATAGGATGTGCGTTCAGTCTCGGTGCCAGCGCAAACTAGTTCTCTGCCTATTGAGGAAGGTTGAGCTGTGTCTTTCGAAATATAAGGTAATATAGTACTTAGGACTCGGAACAGGAAGTGGTTCTGCGATGTTCTACGATGCTGACAGAATTCTATGATATCAGCGAAATATGAGGGAATATGCTAGCAATATTCAGGACTATGGGCTTGTCCTGTAGATGGGATAACGAATCGGGAAGGGCGCGATGTATCTGTCACTAAGAAACTTGACTCGTTTGCGCTCGTTCCCGCATGCTCATGGTCCTCAGATGATATTTTGCTTCGAATGACTATTTCCCACCTTCGATGGCGATGAGGTGAAACGGCATTTTGATTCTCGATGCTTCTGATCATTGATCAAGTTTCGAGTTGACCGCCAAACGAAAAAATATGAGTCAAATGCATTATCCAAAATGCACAAACTTGGAGAGGCATCTTGGAGGACGAGAAGACTCTCCCCAAAGATTGGATCGACAGATACGTGATTATAGGGGGCATTTCCGGGAGAAGAGAAGAGGAATAAGGTAAGTGAGGAGGAGAGAGGGACAGAACAAGAGAACAAGGAGCAGGATAAACCGGCGTCCAAGTCCCACTGAGTCAGTAGGCCCCCCGAGGCTCCTACTGAACTCTGTCCCAAATAGTGTTTAAGGAACTTAATTCAGCACAAACCTTGTCCGGAATATAGCATAACTTGGGGCTCAGAAATCCAGTCCCTGCTCACCTAGCGCGCGTCGAATTGAATTTTTGGTGTCAATTTTCCAAATCGGAGGACGTATAGAATTCGAAAATTTTGGGCCATCCTTGTCCGAAATAGCGTCAACGAGGCCGAGAATATACCCCAGGAGGAGGTTCTACTTTAGGAGCTTCCGGGGGCCTGAGTTAGTGCAAAAATGCATTTCCCCGACATGTAAGTATCTGAACTATGTTATCTTAAGCGAGCACAAAGTCCCCCCAAAAAACCGCATGGGCCCAGCAAGACGAAAGATGATAAGTTGGGCTCCCTGAGGCTCCCTGTGACAGACTGTGGCCCTGCTGTGGGCCTGGCCTCCCAAAAAAAAGTTTCAGGCTTGGAGCCGTGGGAGATCTAGCGCTTCCATAGGTTACGCGGCACGGTCGGCAAGCCAAAGACTTCCGCCTTCAGTATTCTGTAAGAAGCGGGTACAAAAATATCGACTAGATAACAACGCCACTCAAAATATCAACCGGGAAGAAAGGCGGAAGGAATGAAGATGCTTCTAGCTTCCGTCTCTTCGGAGCAATGCTGCTCGACTGCGCTCGCGGTTATCGGATCGTCCCTACAGTGGAGTTTGGAATAGTGGACCTTGGTACGGAGTCTATTTACTGTTACCCTGCTAGCTATAGTGCATCTCGAATGTCCTCACTTTTTCAGGTTGCCTCGCCAGCGCTGCGGATGATGGATCAACGTTCATCAACTCTCACGTCAATCTCATGTTCATAAAATTGCTTCCTTCACTTTCGATTGCGCCCATTTCCCTTTCAATCACTTCATCACCATGTCTGTGTCTTTCGAAGCCAGACGTTATATGGTATTCACTGTGTTTTTCATGGTTCGGAACCTTTGAATTCGCTCGCCCCCGTCAGCTCATGCTTTATGATTCCAGTTAGGTACATTATACACAATGGTCCTTCTGCGTGGCGGGTTTCGACAACTGTCCACCACAATTCCTATCTCTGCAGAACCTGAACCCTCATTTCAAAGGCAAAACGCGACATTGGTGTTTTTGGCTCGAAATACTGACTTGAGAGATGTATTAACGAGCATGAGCAATTTGGAAAGGCGATTTAACCACAAATATCTGTATCCATGGGTGTTTTTAAATGACGAGGAGTTCACAAATGAATTCAAAGGGTGAGTTCCTTGTCCAATGCTTCGAAGCCCATTATTCATCGCTGAACTGTTGTAGTCGCGTACTGCTAGAAACAAACGCGCCAGTCTATTTTGGATTGATTCCAAAAGAACATTGGGTGCAGCCTGCTTGGATTGATGAGGATAAGGCAGAGGAATCGCGCAAACGGTTGAAAGGACAGAACATCATATACGGTGGTGCGCATCTATGCCCTGACACTATCCTGGCAACAAAAACAATACTGAACATCTGGCAGATAGCTCATCCTATAGAAATATGTGCCGCTTCAATTCTGGGGTTAGTTTACTGGCTCGTCGTTGACCTTGTGATTCAATAACATCGACCACCTGTAGTATTTCTTTCAACATCCGCTGCTACAGCAATTCAAATATTACTGGAGAATAGAGTAGGTGTCCGTCTCTTCGCCCTCTGATGATCGGAATACTAATCGCATCAACATCAGGCCAAATGTCGACTACTTCTGTGATATGAACTACGATCCCTTTCAATATCTGAATCAAAATAACCGAACGTATGGTGAGTGTCCAGTCTCTCTGCTTGCTCCCGCGCTCACAATGGGAGCAGGCTTCACAATAGCATTATACGAGACTCCAGAGACGGTTACCACTCTATGGGATAGTGTAAAAGGCAACACTAATCTTTAGTGATTCAGCATGACGTTGCTCTGAACAAAATACTGTCTATAGAGTTCATGGCTAAATATCCTCAATACATCGCCAACGATAATGCAATGGAACTTCTCAGTAACGATGGCGGACAAACTTACAACATGTGTCACTGTATGATCTTGCTTTTTGAATGTCCTTTCGAGTAACCACTTATGCCTTCTTACTTTTCCGTTGCATACATAGTTTGGAGTAACTTCGAGATCGCAGACATGGACTTCTGGCGAAGCGAAGCGTATCGAAAGTTTTTCAACTTCCTTGACGCCAAAGGAGGGTTTTATTACGAGGTTTGGGTCAAAAATTTGGCGGCGTCAAAATGGACCTCGAATTCTGAACTCTCCCGAACACAGAGATGGGGAGATGCTCCCGTACATTCAATTGCTGCCGCCTTATTTCTTCCAAAGCATAAATTGCACTTTTTTCAAGACATTGGATATCGCCACGCAGTTTACCAACATTGCCCTTCGAGCGATGAGTCTCTGGGTAATTCTTGTTCATGTCATCGGTGGAATAGTATTGGCAAGTACACGAATCGCTTAAACTCAACATCTAAATCGTTGACGCTCCTGTAGATAACAGAAAAGAGTCCTGCTTACCGCGATACAAGGTCATGCTTTCAAACAGTATCATCCCAATAGATCCTTCCAATTCTCTATTGCCCTGGTCATGACGGTCCACGAATAGCAATGAATAGAAATAATGAACCAATATATCTTGAGTCAAGTAGCTTGTATCCACTGTATGTAATTTGCCATAGTGTCAATAGGCCCACACCGGAAGGCACTGATTCACATGGTGACAGGTAACCACCAGCTCGCAGTAGAACGTCTGCGTTGGGATGAGAGAAATAGACGTCAAATTCCTAGAGAGCTCCGATTATGTCGTCTTTGCAAAGCCACTGTGGAGGATCCTGCACATGTGTTATTTGAATGCGGATTCAATGATGGATTGGTCAAGTTGAGAGAAACTTTTATGCAGAAAGTGACTTTGGAACTTCCACACTTTGCAAGATTCTATCCAGATGCATGGATATTATTCCGAGCTTTGTTGGCTGATACAAGGATCTCCGAATTATTTGCTAAGTTGGCACATGATGTTTTGGAAGTGATGTACAAAGTTGAAATGTTCATTCCAGCTCGAAGCAAGATTTGCCTAGATGCATTGTCGAGATGGGGAAGACCGTGCACTGCTTACGAGGTTTTTTTCCTGCTTTTTCCTCATCAAAAGTGAGAGTGGCATAATCACCCCCCCACAGTAGACATGTGTGTTCCATTACTGTAAACTAACTAGTAGAGGTTGTACAGTATGGTAAACTGGTTCAGGAATCGGACCTAGCCAGTATAATTTAACTATCCTATTGTCACGAAGCGGCAGCGGCGGAGTGACTAAGCGGAGCAG
>MU823737.1:0-23241 GCA_027921425.1 Lentinula novae-zelandiae | reverse complement strand
CATAATATAATCGCAAATTGATCTTTGGGCATTTGGTATTAGTCGAACTCATTCTTCTTTGTGAAATTTTTTGCTTATGCAGACCTAAGCCGTAGCCAAATTTCAAGATTTGGGTAATCTTGAGGGATCGGTGCCCTTGTAAGGGGACCCGATGTGCTATCGAAGGCAAATACTGGGTCGTATACCAAAATATACTCTCAAACATAGGTCTACATAGGTGATTTACATTACTCATGCTTATGTACATTGTAGCGCACTGTGCGCCACTTTATCAGCCAATATCTTAAGCGACGTCAAGTAT
This sequence comes from Lentinula novae-zelandiae, assembly GCA_027921425.1. Classification (NCBI taxonomy): domain Eukaryota; kingdom Fungi; phylum Basidiomycota; class Agaricomycetes; order Agaricales; family Omphalotaceae; genus Lentinula; species Lentinula novae-zelandiae. The sequence continues at coordinate 22,940 of MU823737.1, read as the reverse complement.
ATTGCCCAAAAAATTTCACTCGAAAAAAAAACTTGTAATTGAGTTGGACTATTATGTCTTACCCTTTCCCTCTTTCCCAGTCATCTCGCTCATGCATGAATCTTATGCAAAGCTTGCCGGCGCCGCCACGGGGTCGACTATGACTGCTTTAACGAGTGAGTGTTGTATTCAATGCCATCAATATTTCTCCTCACAAGTCTTATAGTGACTCCATTCGATGTGGTCAAGACCCGGCTACAAACGCAAAAACCGGTACAACGACCTCTGATCTTTCCTCGACCGCCTCCGAACTCATGCTGTCAGCCTTCTGGTAAACCATGTGTCCGCAACATGTCCTCTTTGGCGCAACCTTTGGCAGAAGAAGAACTTGTATGCGTCTGGGAAAATGGAGTATTCCGAGCAGAACGCGTACACGGTTTCTCAGATGCTATAAGACATGTCTGGAGAGCGGAAGGTATACGAGGTCTCTGGAAGGGTGCAGGTACTACGCTGTGAGCTCTCATATTCAGTCCTGATGACTCTTTCCTAATACCTCATAGATTAATTGGTGTTCCATCTTCAACATCGTACATGCTGACGTACGACCACTTGTTAAAGGTCACATTGCCTCCCTTACTTCCTGAACCTGCAGTCCCTCTTATGGCTGGTATACTTGCGCGAAGTGTTATATCTACAATAGCTTCCCCATTGGAAATGATACGGACGAATCTCCAGTCAACGCCGCCATCCCCAAAAAATCCGCATACTCTTCGTTCTGTTCTTTCGTCAATCCGTGGCCTTGTCCGGGCACAGGGAATACCAGTTCTCTACAGAGGTCTTGGCGCTACTTTATGGCGGGATATACCATTTTCTGGGTTATACTGGGCGACGTACGAATCACTCAAAAAATACTTTGCTCGAAGCGGTTACCAAGGTGCTGGGGTTGCGTTTGTGAGTGGTGCCTTCAGTGGTTCCGCAGCCGCTCTGATAACATCCCCAATGGATGTTATTAAAACACGCCGGCAAGCCCTCGTCATGTCCGGATCCGTGTCTAAAATTACGGCTACTTTCCCTCTGGTGAAGCACATCATTCAGTCCGAGGGCGTGAGCACACTTTTTGTTGGACTTGCACCGCGTATAGCTAAGATTGCCCCGGCTTGTGGAATTATGATTGCATGTTTCGAGGTATGACATTGTGATCAATCCTTCCGAAATCCATTCGTTGCTGACTTTTTTCCGAAGGGAGTCGGACGGCTGCTCTCTGACCATTGACGAAATCACACATCTAGATGACAGTACTTACACTACGCTACACCACTCATTTGTACACAATTCAAGTATATATCTCAGAGAATGTCCTAATGTCTGTATTACATCAAAGTCATTCAATGCATAATGGATCCATCTCATCCCAAACGATGCATTTGTCTAGATGCTTTTGAAAGCTTATCTCCGACATTATCAACATCGTTTGCGAGACCATCCAGTACAGCTATCTGTTCATTGATTTCTGAATTGATTGCATGCCCTAATTGTTTCTGTCGACTGAGAATGGTCGTGAGCTGAGAAAGCTGGTCATCCTGTTGTTGCATTTGAGTCTTCTGTAGCCCAAACAGGCCAAGATCGTCTAATGGTCTAGTTACTTCTGTCTCCTGAGGCTTCGATGGCTGGCCAAATACCCGAGTCACACGAGTGAATGTGTTTGTGGGACCTAACAGGGCCTCTCGGTCTGAGGCTGATGCAGGATTCATGGAGGCAGGAGAGTAGGGTGCAGTTGGATCCGTGCCAGCACGGTTGAACTGCCGAGCGACAGTGACCATCTTGCCAAGCTTCTCGCAGTCATCCTGCAGTCGAGCAACCATGTCCGTCCGTCTCTGCAATTCTCCTTCACTCATACCGTTCATCGCCAAATCGTGTAAACCCTTGCCTAATGTTCCTATCCTGGACAAGACGCCCGCCAGTTTCTGTTTAGCACTGACGTTAGACTTGTGAGAGGCGCTAACGTCGCCTTGGTTAGACAGTGCTTCACGTTTGTTGATGTCTGCTCTGACATCTCGTAGCCGATTCTGCAGTTCTTGATGTTCATCGAGCCAAGACGTCAGCGTGAACTGCGTCGGCGGTCCTCCTCCAACGCCGCCTTGTCGTCCTACAGGAATACCCAAGAACTCCTTGAAAACAAAGGCCTCTCTCCACTTGTCCTCCTTCGCACCGATAATCGCACGCAAGTATGCCTCTAGTCCTGTCTTTCGTTCTTCCAGTAAGGCTGGATTGTTGTGAGATCGTAAGATAGAGTACTTGTGTTTCGGTGGTAGTGGAACTGGAGGTGGTGATCCGGTGCCTTTCACCAATTCAACATGGAGATCATCGAATTCCGAGTACCGTCGCCAGATGGACCATGAGCGAACGTTGCCTTGGATGTCTATCTGGTACACAGTGTGGGTCTTGGGCTCTAAACGTTCCTGATGACCACTAATGTGCACAGATTGTATGGCCGTCATGAAATGAAGAGAGGAAGTGCCGAATCATGTGCATATGTGCAATGCCCCTTCAGAATTGTCCGTCGACGCCACAGATTTACAATTCCATTCGTTCAAAGTTACACGGCGTATTACTCCGTAAGTATCTACCCTACTTGCTCTCTTTAGATCGATATCCACTAGCTATCACGAATCGCGCTCCTGCCGCGTAATAGGAATACAGTATAGATCCAAATATCCACCACACCAAACCTCTTGGCTTGAGAAACCCCACGAATCCAGGAAAGACTTCTTCGCTGATATCTTCTACCTTCACATCGACGTATCCTATTCTTTCCAGACAATTCGCGTACTCGCTTATGGTTATAGCATTTTCCTTGGGCATGAGTTTCAAGAATCTACGAACGAGCCTGGCCTTCCAGTTCATTGGTGGTGTATTGGCGAAACAGATATCTGCAAGGGAAATCCGTCCACCTGGGTCGAGTTGATGAAAAGACTTTCGAGTAGGACTGAGTAAGTGTACAGCGTCGTATTAAATCTGACAACAGAGCCTCACTTGACGCAAGAATGTTTCCCTGCTTTGAAAGTGATACGCACAATCTAATGCTAAAATATTGTCAAAGGTGACTGAGGATGAAGGATCGAGCGGATGATTCGCGGCGCTGACATCTTGATGATAGACAGCGTCTCCAACATGTAGTGTTATTTTCGTGTCTGCAGCAACGATAGATTTAAGGCGTTCGAGGGAACGTTGATGATGCATAGGTATGCTTGTGATACCCGATAAATACCCAGGACGAGGAACGGAGGTATGGGTAAGCAGCAGAATGAGCGATTCGCCAGTGCCATGACCGACGTCTACCGTAGCAGCAGAGATCAGGACAGGAGGAAACAAATTTAGGTTAGGACGCATTGTCATACCAAGTATCTTCCCTCCTTCTTTACATTGTGCGGTCTGAATGAGCTTCAGAGCAAGAGCTGTAGAATGTAAGTAAGGTTAATTCAGAATTGCTTCTTGACTAGCCTTGGCATGCATCTGGAAAGACTTTCGTATCCTGCATCCAGTCGTCACCAAGTGGTGAAAACCCTGATTTGTTTTACAACGTTCTCACCTTCCAATATCCCATGTTCAGCCATTCCGTCTTCGGGGTCTCATTCTCGTCTTCACCCGATCGTCTGTTCAACGATAGATGAAATAGACCGTATGGATCATTATGTGAAGCTTTCTTTCTGATTCCGTGATGTCGATGGTAGTACCGCCAAAGGAAAACACCAATCATTATGGGAATGCAAACGGTCGAAAGCCAAACACTTGGCGATGTTGATATTCCGGCGGAAACGAAGGACGTTCGAGTTTCAAAATACCACAAACTGGCAAGCGCTACTAATATCGCGATGTATGCAAACATGCTTTATTCCTATTAATAGGAAGACTTTTTATCATAGGTATTCATGAATGAACCATTAAGAACGGACTCACCAGAGTGGAATCACACCGAACTTGGATCTACCCTACTAGGCGCTTTTGCCTCCGCTATCACCTTTTCTTCTAATTTTTCCAGTAGACGAGAATGCGCGCCAGTGATGGTGAACAGGATGAAGGGTAGAAAGAGGAAGAGGCACTAAGGAGGTCAAGGTAGTTGGACAGTGAAAGTGAAAAATAACGCGTGTTGCCGCTTACTCGAATGGTCACCTTCTCCGAAACGGTCACCTCTCCATTTTCCCCCTTCTTCACTACTCTCCATTGCTCCTTGAGCGTCGTCCAGAGACCAGCATTGACTTCTGTATCTGTTCCGTCAACTATATGTTCGCAGAGAATTTGACCATTTGATGAGTTTTGACTCGACTTTCCGAATTCAAAAAGTGCTCAACTCGTTGGCAAGAAGTTCACCGTGTACACAATGTCCTTCTTGAACAAACCAAAGATACGCAGATCATCATGCAGAGTATATAGATTCGGCTTTGAGGGGTCCAAAACCTGGCATTTGGTTACCAATGCGTTCAGGCCGGCTAATGCAGGAGGATCGTGAAGAATTCGAAGCACATCATCGACTGAGATATCTGATCCTGAGATAGTTTTGGCGTGAGTTTTGGTAAAGTTGAGGAAGAAAGGCCACCCAGAGACCATCTTTGAATGAGGCGAAGGAATGAGTATACAACAACTATAATTGATGCACTGAAATATCTATAATCCAATAATCCAGTTATGATGCACGCAGCGCAAGACTCATGCGTTCCATATGCACAATTGTAAGTACATAGAAAAATACATCGATGATAAGACACGAGAAAATGAAGCCTTGTAGCGCTCAACACTATATTAGAGCAATTTCAAGGGACATAACGACGAGGACAATCGACATGACAGCTAAGGATACAGCATACAGATATGTGAAGTCTAAAACATGGATAGATGCTTGGCCGAAGAGGATAACAAGGAAGCCGACTCTACGACATGGGAGGTGCTGTGGAAATGCTCGGGCTTGTTAGAATGGTTGGGGAAGAAGGTCCTTCCGAAGGTGGACCGGATGAAGAGGTTGTCTGCGTCTGCCGAGGTTCATGCGCTTCGGTTATAGTGCCAGCACCCATGATATATCGCAGGACGTCACTGAGTGTGATGATACCCAGCAGACGGCCTTTTCTGCCTCCTTTCTTTTCTTCTTCCTAAAGACGTCGTATAAGTAGAAATCCAAGCCATCGATTGCAGGACACTTCACCTCTCCTTCTACTACAACGAGCCGGTGTACACGTCGCTTCTTTATCAATTGCAAAAGAGTTCCAAGAGAATCTGATGCGGTACAGATAACAACACCGGGGAAGTCCACTGATCTTTGCTTTAGAGCCTCCGATATTGTAAGGTCCAATGATTGGTAGGAGCCTGAACGAACCAGCGTCTGGAAAATGAACGAGCCCGGTGAGTATGAATTTGGTTGTCGAAACAACGCTCGTACCATAACATCAACGGTTTCATACAAATTAACGACGATCCCATCTTCATTCACAATTGGAACGGCAGATATTGAAAGTTCGGAAAACATATGTACAACATTAAAAACGGTGGTATTTAATGTGGCAGTAGCGATTGGATGATAGGGGCTTTGGCCCTCGGGAACATCGTTTGGGGAGGAGGCGGCGACGTAAGTACCAATCTTAAGTCTACGAAGGGAAAGATTGAGCTTCTGTATCTCTTGGTGGCACTGGATAAAGTATCAATTTGTGAGTATTTAAGAAGAGGCGTAGAAGTACTCACGTTGATTGAAATGAATTTGAGAAGACGATACTGCGTTAATGTAGATACAATAACTTCGTGGCCAGTGTCCGAATCATAATCAAGAAGCGGTAATCTCCGAGCATGCGTTTGTACCAGGACCTGGGCAGCTTCATACAGGGTATTTTCTGGATGTTTGCGGAGAAGCGGAGGTTGAGCGACTCCAAGTTCTATCTCAATTTCTACAGAAGAACGATATCGGAGAAAGCCCATCAGAAGATCAAGACGACTTGCCCCGCAATTTCTCTAAGCGTAGTGTCTCAACATCCTCAGTGGCAAAATCATAAGACGCCGTCGTGCGCCAATAGTATTGGATGAGGTGTATAATATCCAGAACTGTGAGCATGCCGGCGAATTCGGATTTGTCACTGTTCCAAAGGGGAGCCGAGACAACACCTGAAATTGAGAAATGGGAGGATCCTTAGCAGATGATCATCGATATCACTGATATATACGTACTGTTCATGAGAAGACACTGCAAAGCCCGTTTGACGCTGAGTTTTGTGTCAAGAACAATAAGGCGGAAACTGATTGGAAAAGCGTCATAACATATACGACCCTTTAGAAAAGTCCGGATGGCCTGGAGGGCACCATGATGACTGTCCAGAAGAGGCGGTAGATTGGAACCCGCTCTACGCCTAGTAGATGCCCTGCGGATAGAAGGCGATGTAGGCAGGAGACTGTTACTCATGGAAGTACTCTGAGAAGGCGTGGGAAGTGGTTGCTTTGTCAATCATACTAATCGGTAAAACCACCTGAACGGCCCGGCAGAATTACCAAGGACATATTCCTCAGCTAACGCTCATTTCAACCAGCCTGAAGTCATGGCCGTTGACCAGAATCACATTGATCCTCAAGAATCAACATGGTTGATACTTCTTCCTCTTCTTATTGTCCTATCTACCTTTCTATTTCTTCTGCTTCTTTTTCTGATATGTCTTTTGCTTATACGACGGCGACGCGGCATCATCCTGCGGGACAGCGATGGGCCAGTTGACATGAGCAGAGAAGAGCTTGTTGAGGGCGACGGCGGTTTCGAGACCATAGAAGCTCGTTGGCTGGAGGGTCTCACTGATGATAATTCCCGTCGTGCTTACATGCGAGCGAAAGGTCTGCCCGTATCTCTCGTTTAGTATCGTCGCTGGACTGATTTTTGTCAAAGACTACCAGTCTCAATACCTACCCAACTCACTCCCTTCAGATATCACACTGTCCCAGTTCCTTTCCATCCAGGAGAAGGGCGTCTCTGCTTGGTCTTTCGAGCCAGATCTAGAGACTCTAAACTCTCTGCTTGTCCACGCTCGCACAGAAATCACTTTTCTTCCAGACCCGGCATCAGCGTCCTGCGTACAATCTAACTTACCTTTACCGAAGCTCAACGAAGTCTACTACTGGGAGGTTAAGATGTTCGATCTTCCAGAGTCCACCAATGTTGCTATCGGATTGGCAACTAAACCTTATCCTTCATTTCGTCTGCCCGGATTCAATCGTTACTCTATCGCATACCACTCAAACGGTGACAAGTCTCACAACTATCCATTCACCGCTCAGAATTTCGGGTCTCCACTCAAGGAAGGCGATGTGTTGGGCGTTGGGTATCGCCCGCGCTCAGGCACTGTATTCTTCACTCGGAACGGACGGAAAATGGAGGATGCGTTTACCGGTTTAAACCGATACAATCTTTTCCCTACTATAGGTGCAGATGGACCTTGCAGTGTGCATGTTAATCTTGGGCAGGCAGGGTTCGTCTTTGTTGAGGCTAACGTCAAGAAATGGGGACTTGCTCCGAGCGTGGGAACTTTAGCCCCACCCCCAGCGTATGGTAGTGAACGAGGTAGTATACTACTTGATGTCGGGGGTCGGAGACGCTCCCCAAGAGACAGCTCGGCTTCCAGTCCCTCAGGGACAGCTTCTCCCACTCCGTCTCGTAGAACTCATCGCTCTAGGCGGCCTCGTCCCAACAGCGGTGATCCCATCGTTTCATCCCCTCTCCGAACCGCTGAACCCATTACTCCACCTCCGCCCATCACGCCAATAGATGAGGAACCCGCTAGCGGAAGTAATGTATCAACGTCTCCAAGATACATATCACCTACTGACCTGTCATTCCATGCACCGCCTAACACCAACCTACCTCCATCTCCGGGTCCGCACGATGGTTTTGACTCGGATGATGATGATTACTCTTCAGCTGCGTCTACGTCCAGGCCATCATCTCCTGATGTTGCAGGTGCGATTAACCCCTTCTCCACGCCTCGGCGTATGCGTCGGTCCCTCACTCATTTGGCCACATCCTTGTCCGACTCAGGCGCAGAAACTTATATTCAGGTACACCCGCCTCCTGACTCTCCCTTGAGTCCACCTCCGGTCACACCTAACCCACATGATATCCATTTGCAGGCCCTCACACGGTCAGATCATCGTCGAACAGGCAGCTCCGGCAGTCAAACTCTTTCATCTGGTCCTGATGGAGATGGTAATAGATTGAATTCTTCTGAGTCTCTGTCGAGACGAGATCCTCCTGCTTATTCTCCTCTGGATGCTTTCACCTACGCGGATGGTGTGCACATTGATCTTCCCGCTGAGGTTATCACCGCTGCCCTGGAAGGAAATACATTATCAGCCAGCGTAATGGGTCAGGGGAATGGCTCACGGTCCAGCGGACGACGAAGCAGAAGACGTTGATAACACAGACTCCCAGGGCATAAGCTATATAATGGTTCGTGTTGTACCTTTCTCTACCCCACACATCTATCCATGCAAGTGTAATTGATTGGACATTATTTGTTACACACAGTATCTAACTTCACGAGTGTTGTAATAAATTCATTCTATTCTCCTCTCCTCTAGAACGGCAACTGGTCTTGAAATCTTGCCCCTCCCTTCTCAGCTTACCCGGATTTCACTGTATTCATATCTATCATCTTATTTAACAGACAATTATCATGATTCTACGGTATTACAGATTGTACATACACACAAGATGGTAAGCTACTCGACTAAATTATGCCTGTGTTATGGTTGCAGATTCCCCTAACAAATATTTCATTAGTTCGTTTCAACCCTTCATAACCCAGGCTGACGCACTTTATTTTTGTTACTCGGCTCAACCTCCCATTGTGAAATATGTTGTTTTGCTTGGAAAGACGACGGCTCTGAGCCAACTTCATACATTTGATGAGTTTCCATATCATGCGAGGTAACCCAGCTTTGGGACCTGTTGCCGCCGTCTCGATTCCCTGCATATTCTCCATCGTCAATCCGTTCTGGGGGTGCTGATAAACATATACACCCCCAGGTCCTCAGTTTTCGTCGCGGTCGTTTGGCTAAAACCAGCCAGAGGATGAACGCGAGAAGTATAAGGGCTAAGACTATCGCCACCCCGATCAACCTATGTTCTAACGACCCCGACTGCGCGTGTATTCCTGTTCCTTCTTCTGTGGTGCTGGGATCACCGCTATCATCAGGGGGCGCTCTGATTTGTGGATGTGGCTTGGATAACAAGGCCGCCATATTGATGCAAAGGGATGCAGGCTACCAGTGGTATGAGCGGGAAAAAGCCAGGAAGGAAAGAAATCTTCTTGACGTCCTTATGATACTTATGTAGGAAGGTGTGACCGGTGACACGGAAGATTCCATTTCGCGAATTTTGGATTTACATTGAACGTTATAAGACGTTATGTACACCAAACGGGGAACTTACGCGAAAACTTTAGTGTCATTGTATGTAAATCTAATTCCTCAAGCTCCCGCGGTTGACTCCACAAACCTTGTTGCTCCTTGTTGTGAGACGAATCCTCAGCCTAAATGATCGACAATGGACATTCTTGATCATCATTTGTCTTGCCAATGGCTCTTTACGTGTTTACTCATAGATGGAAGCTCTTCTGTTCTTCTGGTACGTACACCATGGATAAATCGGGTTCTCGGAAGAACATAAGTCCTCGAGAATCGCCCTTTCTTGAATCGTAAGGGCAACTTTTAGACGCCGATAAATGTATATTTCAGTGGAAACAACATGTGCAGACTGAGAACGAAAGTGAACGACTATATGTAGATCAGTACTTACAGTACGTCGATATCGAGACGGGCGCTTATGAATTGAAATACTACAACAGGGCAAAAGCAAAGAAGGAGATTCATTTGCACATATGAAGTTAGTATGTACAGTATAGTATTCTTTTGCATTTGATGTTCTTTTTTGCGTGCTTTGAGAGTCAGAGGAGCAAGTGATTAAGAGAGAACAGCCGGCATGAACGTCCGAGTTTCGAGTCTGATATGAGGGAACCTCAATAAGTAGACCTAAGATAATTTCGAAAATCCAGAATTCATTCTAATCATATTATACGTAGGCTGGGGTTAGGCCAAAGGGAAGTTTCATAAAACCAGGGAGTGATATATAAAGAAGATGGCGGGAAGTCCGTGGATATGCATTGACTTGCTTTGCCGGTCTACACTTCTGTAGGATAGGGATAGTTATGTAGCCTTTTTGTTTCGATGTACACTGTATGACTTCCCGTCGCATTTACGCTGTTGAAAACACCAGATCCAGCAAGATTATGTCCGGATTTCGGAAGATAGGAGATTAGATAGGATAGTCCGGACGCCTGAGAGCGCTTGAGCACAGCGGTCGAGAAAGTTCAAACGGGCCTGAGCATATAGGCATACATATAAAGCTTTTGGACTGCGTTGCATATCATGTTTTGAGCAGTTCAGCATGCTAGTTGAGGTTAGTTGCCAGTCTCGAGCTTCTGGCACATAGCAACTTGACAACACCGATTTACCATATCATAGTATCAATCATGGTTGTGATCGCGCAACTTGTCATCCTCAGGAAGAAATAGATGTTTCGTTGAATTGAACAACGTTGATGAAACGTTCGTTGCATCTTGTAATTGCTTTCTACACTATGAACATATATGCACGAGTTGCGTGATCGGGCACCATCATGGATACACAGACTGACGCGTTGTTAATATTCTGTCAGCTGCAGCTTCAAGGGCGTTGTAATCCGCCGAAATGTCCCGTTAGCCCAGTAAAACCATGGTCGGAACATTTAATTTATATCGTCAACTCCTACCCATTGCCAGTAGTATATGGTGTTACGAATCGGCCCATTGGACAAATTCTCGCTGTATCTTGATCTCTTCAACCACTGATTCTGTGTCTTGGGTGGACTACATAAGGCTGTTCTTGATTTATGTTATTCCAACTCCTCCCGCCTAGTAGAAAACCGTACCCCGGTCCTATGTAGACCATAAGACTCGACTCGGGAAAGGTTCAATTTGAATTTCAGAGTCAAAGAACAAATCAAGCGTACTTACATTCCACAATTGTTCATTCATCCAATCCCATAAATACTCTGAGCATATTAGAGTCGAATTTCAGTGCCCGTGAATTTGATCGTCCAATCCATTCTTCTGCAGGCCAGAAGTCAAACAAATTTCGGGTGGTCCTTTCCTTGTGGTACATGCAATATTTTCGTAATTCCATCGCTTTCATTCTTTGCCCGCTTCTGCTCGTTACTTATGCGGCCCCGCTTCTTGTACCTCGAGGCCTGTTGGGTGTAAATTTCTCATCTGTTTCTTACTCGCAAACACTGAAAGAACAATATTCAGACCACCTGGATTGAGGCGAGTATTAGCAGTGATGTATTCCTGAATAAGCCTGAGGACAAGGAAGCCTTCTGTAAGTAAACTATCAACAGACTCGACTTGCGTCTTACCTGCATTTACCTGAAGCGACTACACTGTCGGGTGTCAAACTCGGTCAACGCTTGACCCCAAGAGGCAAATATAACGCGGGTTTGTATCTATTGAGCGGGACGTATAAAGGTCATCCTGAAGGCAGCTTAGTCTTGAAAGTCATGAAATCGACCAACAAGGCCGCTCTTGGAGAAGTTAAAGCGCTCCATCAAGTAGGCGATTTGGTCGCCTCTGGAATGCTGCGTGATATATTGGTTGCAAGAAACCCAGTACCAGTTATTATCATGTTGAAGAAATCTGGCGACGTGCTGAGCACGACGAAGGCCTACCAGGACGCCAATGTCGCAATCAGGGAGCGGATGCGAGCGGAGAGTAATACGATCAAATGCGAACGGGTAGCATCTTTAGCTATTACCCAACATATTCTGCATCTGTAGGCTTTTCGCTTGAATATGATACACTCAACGACTGATTCACCAATTCTTTTTCCAAAGCGATAATCACGAAGCGAATGGCCTTGTCACACTGTCGGGAAACACCGTGACTTCCGTCGAGCTCATCGACTATGGTGCTCCTGATACCTACCTAGTGAGCAAAGACGCAAAGAAAGCCGACGTCGTAAGTTCCCTTATCATGTGCACAAGCTGTCTGTTTCCCTTACCATGTCTCGGCAATCTCTCATAGCTCGATTTTTGTTTGAAAAGACTGAAGTCGAAAGCCCAGTCTGCCTAGTAGAGTTTTGTGCTAAGGTGCATTCCCTCTGTACCCCTTCTTACTGATAACACGCAACAATCATTGTAACTTTGCCGGAATGTTAATTTTGCGCCTACTAAAAGCATAAACATATTAGATCGGTTCACAGTCCAAAGGGTTGCATTAAGGCTCGAGCCTCTTCGGATCTCTGGGGAACAGGGAAGCACGGCGAATGTTGTTGAGTTTTAAGAATAACATCAAAACGCGCTCCAGACCAATGCCACCACCACCATGAGGAGAACAACCGAATCGGAAGCCATCCAAGTAACCTTTCATGGACTCCGGGTCTATCCCTTTGTTCCGCATTCGCTGCTCGAGAAGTTTGGGGTCGTGTATACGTTGCGCGCCGGAAAGAATTTCTTCTCCACGCATGAAAAAGTCGTAGGAATTAGAGAGTGTCTTTGAAGAAAGTGAGCTAATAAATAATAACACACGCACGGATGGTGCAACTCACCGGATCGTTCGGGTCAGGCATGGTGTAGAAAGGGCGAAGCTCCATAGGGAACTTGTCGATGATGTAGTAATCAGTCTCGTACTTGGCCCTAACTATTTTGCCTAGACGCTTTTCGTTTTCGGTGCTAGCAGACTATGATTAGATATCAGCACAAAAGCTGAAAATATGGGCCGACGAACTTGATGTCGTCTAGATCTTCTCTTGCTACTCCGTCTTCGACGAGTAGGTCGACGGCTTCTCGGAACGAGAACTTCAATGTACCATCTGGCCCCTCTCTCCATTTGAATTCCTCCGCAGGGAACTGTTTGTTGACTACATCAATTTCCTTTTTGTACCTTTCACGCAGGCCATGGAAGATGCTGATAAAGAGACCATCAAGCATTTCCATGACTTCGTGATAGTGTTCTTCGATTGTCATTTCCAGATCGAGCCCCATGAACTCGGTGAGATGGCGATGTGTATTCGAATCCTCAGCACGGAAAACGGGACCTATTTCGTATACACGTTCAAAATCGGCAGCGATAGCCATCTGTTTCGCGAGCTGAGGTGACTGTGCAAGGAAAGCACCACCTGGAGGCCAGTGAGCTTGTTACTCTACACCTGTCAGTGAGGGAATCGCTGACCTTTAAAGTAACTGACTTTGAAAACGGAAGCGCCGGATTCTGTGGCGGCACCCTGCAGCTTTGGACTGTGAATTTCTATGAATCCATTTGAATGGAGGAACTGCCGGAAAAGATCCCCGAGAGCAGCTTGAAGTTTGAAAATCGCTTGGTTGGTTTGACTCTAGGACATCGTATGATATGTGTCAAGAAAATAACAAATGAATAAGAACACCTACTCGTAAATCGATGACACGGTTGTTTAATCTCGTGTCAAGGAGGACACGATTAAACTGATCGCCAGAGGCCTCAATTTCAGCCTCAGTACGATCGGCATCTTCGACCGTAAAAGGTAATCGAGCTTCGACTCCAGATATGAGGAAGAGCTACATAAAAATGAGAATTTCTGCGAGCATCGATATGATCTGGATCCTGACCTTTGATACCTCGACTTCTACAGTGCCAACAGTAGCACTCTTGATAATCTCCGGAGACTTTTTCACAACACCTTCAACGAGGACGATACTTTCTGTAGCCAATCCTGCAGCCCATTTTAGCATTTGTTTGGAAACCTTCTCAGGAGCCACGATCATCAAAGCTTGTACAGATTCTATGCGTTGACGGAGATTCAAAAACACCATCTTGCTGCCTTGTGCACGAGAGTTGTGTATACGAGCACGTAGAAGTACAGTTTCCCCATCGCGAGAGGGAAGAGATGCTATGTCAACACGAGGTCGGTGAGGTCGCGATTGGGATTGATGAAGGGGAAGTGTTCCGTAAAATTCTGCGGCATAATCCTGCGAGTTGCGTGAGTCTTGTGCATACATCATCGAAAGCAATAATTTACTTACGACTTCTGCAGCGGATTTCTGAGCTGCAATCTCTTGCTGCTTTGCGGCTTTCTCTGCGGCTTTCTTTTCTTTCTCTGCGGCTTTAGCTCGTTTCTTCAGTTCGCTTTTTGATGGACCGTTCTGGCCTTCAGCTTCGGGCCTAACAAAGTTAGATTCTGAGTTGAAGGATGAGATCGAATGCTTACTGCTCTGTAGGAGGCTGATTCGTGGGCTCTGCAGCTTCAGACATTATGGGGTCACTCCAAGATACTGACTCGAACTTTTCCAAGGCCGACCTATCATGATCATGATCTCGGGCCGTTCTAGCGCCGCCTAGAGCAGTCTACTTCCGTTCTGCCCCGCAATATTTATATCCTGTTTATATCCTCTACATAGTCTTCCATCTTCTTGTAAAATTTCTGTCTCCCGTACCATGTTATCTCTTGCCCGCCGCTCTGCACCTGTAAGCTCAACTGCTTACAGGGCACTTTCTGTATGGTCTGCTGTTCCGGCTGGCCCTCCAGACCCAATTCTAGGTTTAAATTATTTTTTCAATGGCCTGCTTCTCAAATTGATCATTCTTTATAGGTGTCTCCGAGGCCTTCAAAGCAGACAAGGACCCGCGCAAAATTAACCTTGGCGTTGGAGCGTACAGAGATGAACATGGCAAGCCCTATGTTTTAACTAGCGTCAAAAAGGTCCGTATTCGCAAACTAAATGACTGGAACCCACTTGACTTGTCCTTAGGCCGAAGAACTCGTCGCTTCTTCTGACCCCGACAAAGAGTATCTCCCCATCACTGGTCATGCGGGATTCACGAAAAACGCTGCTAAACTGGCGTACGGCGCTGACAGTATTCCCTTGACCCAAGGGGCGGTGTGTAGCAAGAACCTTCTGGCCTGCTCTGTTCCTCATGTCATGCTAGGTTGCTGTTACGCAATCCATCTCTGGAACTGGCGCGCTGCGCATTGGAGGCGCATTCCTTGCTCGCCATTATCCTAATGCCAAAACAATCTACCTCCCTACTCCTTCATGGGGTAACCATACTCCGATTTTCCGTGATTCCGGCCTCGAAGTCCGCGGTTACAGGTACTTCAACAAAGAGACTGTCGGACTGGACTTCGAAGGTCTTAAGGCTGATCTATTGGTGCGATTCTATCTACCTTCCACACAACAGTGGGCTAAATAGATTTAGGCTGCCCCCGAGCAATCCATCGTCTTGCTCCATGCTTGTGCTCACAACCCTACCGGTATTGACCCTACCCACGAGCAATGGCAGGAGATATCCAACATTCTCAAGGAGAAGAACCTTTTCCCCTTCTTCGACATGGCCTACCAGGGCTTTGCCACTGGTTCCATTTCGAACGACGCTTTCGCTGTCCGCCACTTTGTTGCTGAGGGTCACCAGGTTGCTCTTGCTCAATCCTTTGCGAAGAATATGGGCTTGTATGGGGAGCGTGTCGGTGCATTCTCACTGACCACAGCCGATCCAGAGGAAAAGGCCCGTGTCGACAGTCAGTTAAAGATTGTCATCCGTCCCATGTACTCCAATCCTCCTCTTCACGGAGCTCGGATCGCTAATGCTATCCTGTCTAACGAAGCTCTTTACGGAGAGTGGGAAACCGAAGTCAAGAGTATGGCTGACCGAATCATCAGCATGCGGGAGAAGTTGTACAACATGCTCACCCATGACTTGAAGACTCCTGGAGAATGGGGACATATTAAAAGCCAGATTGGAATGTTCTCGTGAGTATTCCATAACCGTGTTCATATCACAATTAATTGACGACTACCCTCAGCTTCACCGGTCTGACCCCTGCGCACACCCAGGCCCTTGCGGAGAAGGCACACGTGTACATGACCAGGGATGGTCGTATCTCGATGGCTGGTCTCAACAGCGGAAACATCGAACACTTTGCTACCAGTGTTGACTCCGCCGTCAAGGGTAACCTTTAAACTATGGATTGGATAGCCAAAAGTATGGAGTATTTAATCTTAATCTAGTCATTGGATCCGGATAGAGGATTTAGATTAAATTTACAGTAGAGACGATACACATAGCTAAATCGGGTAGACCCCAATCCTTTTTCGGAATGATTATTTCGCGCTAGTCACGCCTTCTTTACAAGTTGCTTCTTCTCCAATGCCACCTGGGACGATTATCCTTCGCTCGCCATCGCCAACTTTGCCAGGCGCCTGGCCTCATACACCACTTCGAAGTAGATCGCTCACTTATCCGACCCTAACTGCAGGCCCAGATTCAATGCATCCGATTGATACTGCTCACGGTCAAAGAAAACTGACTTCTTCACAGCCAGCATCTCTTGCCTCAGATGAAACATTGGCTCAAAGCACTACAATTGGCTCGATGCCATCTAGAGTCTCTGAACTGACGAACTTCACACAGGTCTGTTCGTTCATTCGCGTTTACACAGATCTGTTCCTCATCAAAAACAACATACAGACACTCAGCGGAAGCTCAATATCAGCTATGACTGTAACTCTGCAATATTCCAGCTCTAACACATTTCTCATTCACGCGTTTTAGAAAGCTTCGCCCGATACTTCAACTTCAACACTGGAAGAATGCATGACCGCAACAAGTGATCAACGGAAAACGGCGTCACCAAACTCAGAGACGCGCATACATCAACTTCCAAGCCCAGAAACTAGTCCTGACAACCACGTCGTATACACAACTGGCAGACGCGTAAAGGTCGATCAATCGCAGCAGCAAATTGTCATCGAAGACGAATCAGTAGACGATACGTCCCGGTCCTCAGAAATGTCTTCAAGTCCGAATCCTCCCTTTCATTTCACACCATCTCAAAGCCGTTCAGTATCACCCATGTCACCCATGATCTTCATCTCACCTACCGCATCCAATCGCACGCCTCCTGCAATGAGAACAGAGTATCAGTCTTATAGCTTTAGTTCCGATGAAGATGGAGAATATGACGATTCCGATCTTCTACGACTTGGTTCTCCCTCCTTACCGGCTTCTTTACCTTCCACTCCAAGATCACCGACGTTCTCGTCGCCAGCTCGTGCGTGGAGGCAAAATGTCTCAGTGGTCAACATTTCTCCGATTTCCGAAGATCTTAACTCGTCTACTGAAGGCCTACAAGTTTCCTCCCAGCGTCGGTTGACATCATTATCGCTTCCTGGAAGTATCAATCTAGACGATAGCATTCCTGATGTCGCCCCGTTTTCTTCGCGCGTTACAAATGAACACACACAACCAGACGCGGATTGGACTCTTTCACTAACTGGTACTTCTGAACCTGGTTTTTCTCCATACACAACCTCCGTTACTTCTCCGATCTCTCTTGTTGCTCGCTCTATCTCACCTTCGCCTTCTCTACGGGATCGACTTCAGAATCCTCTTGTTACCCATGTGGTGAATTTCCCTTCTCCGGCTGTCACACTACCTCCTTCCCCAGATGTTCCTCAAGCTAATGCTGGCGAATACGCTACTGCAGTAATGATGTCTTCATGGGAATCTGCCGGTCTTCAGCTCGAGCCTATCGGTCTTGACCTCACTCGTGCGACGGATGCCTTAGCTCGTAATGAGCCCGAAGATCCACCAATTGGGGCACCGAGTCACGAACGACGAACTATCATTGCTTCGAACGGGTCTCGTCAAAAGCGTGGTGTTCTGTCGAAAGTAAGGCGGTTTGGCGTCAGATTGAAGTATATATTGCAGGGAAAGTCGAAGGAACGTCTAGAGATAGAAATTTCCTCCAGCAAAAAGACCACGAATTCGCACAATACCTATTTGCCGACGCAACCGATTACTGCTGCTGATAATTCTACCACGCCCGGTGAACAATCCATGGCCGTTCAAGCTACTCCTCCAACTCTAGAACTTGAACTCGGCACTTTCAATTTAGAGGAGCATATACCAATGCCTTATCTTCTTTCGACTAGTCAACCTGTGAGTTATACTCACTATAACGATATTTGTCTTTTTGAATTATCTGACATCATGTATAGACTCGTCTCCGGAAGCCTCGTCCTAGTATCACTGCTGGGACATATTCGTCCTCTACTGCACATGATGGTCCACTAATAAATCACGACCATCCTACTCGTGTTCCGTCTCCAAATACCGATGCTAGTGCAATTACGGTACAAGATCCAGTCTCGCCTTCAACAAATTCGGAGGAAATTCTGCAACAGATCGAAGCTTACGCTAGACCCAAGACATTGAATGAGATCAAGAACAGACAACGCCTATCACTCTCCGCGATATCTAATCATTTGGCGAGGCCATCATCTCCATCTGGTCCGTCTACACATATCGCTGTCAGACAACGCAGACCTCGACCAGCTTCCGCTCTCATATTGCCTTCTATCATGAACTCATCGTCTCCTCAAACCCGACGCCAAACTACAACCACTTTAAATCGCATGAGTATCTCAAACCCAATTGGACCAGTTTACCACCGTTCTGGCATGTATCCGCTTCCTCCAGGATTAGACGCGCACGTCCCTCCCAGAACACGTACAGTGCGCCTGGCTGTACCCGAATCTTCTTCCACGTCCTCGCAATCGCATTCTCGTCCTGCGACTGGCGGCTGCAGTAGCAATGGCTTGAATTCCAGTGCCGCCACTGGCATGATGACTAGGAATTTTCCTCAGGTTTCAAGAGTGCCCGACGTGGACCGGGGGAACAATCGCAGCGAAAGGAACCGAAATCAGAACAGGTTTTCACTGACGGGTTCACTCTCGACGTTGTCTAGTTTTGCTGCAGGATTGGTGGACCATGGGTCTTGGGCGAGGTTCGAAAGCACAAAACGTGAAGATACCTCTTGATTGCATTTATTTCTCCCAGAGCTTTTTTCCCCTTGGCCATAATGTATTGTAGATTCGACAAGCATGAAGAACGGACATGCATGGGGCTAGCCAGACATTGTCATTGTATTAATATGAGCCAGTACTCTTTGTACCAAGTATATGTTACTTCAAATATCAAGATCTTCATCTGGATCATCATCGTCGATGTCGTCTGCTGAATCTGGGTCATACAATATGGCACCCGGTGCAGGTTGAGCTATAGAAAGGCCTGTTGCAAGTTAGAAAAACGAAAGGGAACATGATCTACATCTTCCTACCTTCATGCACGTAAGGAAGCGGTACCCGTGCTCGGGACTCTAATTGCGAGGGTGTAAGGTGAAGATTAAACGATACGTTTTGGGTGGGATCTGGGGCTGCCTGCAAAACGAAACCGTGAATAATTGTTGAATAACCTGAGAGTAATCAGACAAACCTCTTCCACAACGGTCTTTCTCCTATATATCGAAGCCAAACTACTCATCTGACTCAAGCTCACCGGCTGATTCTTTTGAATATCCCAGCCTTCCAGAAATCTTTCGACGGCCTTCCTCCTCCCAGACGCGTCGCTCCGGCCTCTAACCAGCACCTCTACAACCATTTCGTCCTGCCCGCCACTTCCATCGCCTCCCTGTCCGAAAACCAGATTTTCTGCATCTCGTCCGCGTTCACTGATTGGAATGAATATGCCCCAAAATTTTGCATCAGATGAAAGAGGCGGAGGAGGAGTCATATATTCGATTGCGATGTGTGTGAAGAGAACAGGAGGATGTGCGATGAGTTGGGTGAGGGTAGGTGAGAATGCAGTGGAGATGAGGAATGGGAGGAGTTTGCTAGGTGCGGATATATGAAGAATAAGTCTGGATGATTCTGGGAATGAGGATAAAATTAAACGAGAAGCTTTTGGGATGAATGCAATGTAAGGACAAACGCATACTTGATCGTGAAGAGATCAAAGCCATAAGAGATCGTAGAAACTTGTACGTCCCCGATAGAGATTCATTGTCTGCCAGAATAGTGTCTACTGAGTCTATTATAGCTTCAATAGGGATAGATACAGGCGCTGAATGTCAAGAGCATCAGTGGAAGGGATAACTCATTTGAGTTGAACATCTACCATTTTCGACAAGATCAAGAATTTCAGGACAAGATTCTGACCACGCATCGTTATATCCTGGTATGCGATCCAGGTAATCGTAAACTTGTACGTTGGATTCAACCGCATTTTTTATCAAACTTGATGGAGGATGAAGAAAACAAAACAAGAATTTCTTTACTGGCTCCTTTTGTCCGGCATTCTGCGCGATAACATGGCGGAGAAGAGGTATAGATGATTGTGATATCGAAGATTGCAGGAGAAGCAAGTTTTGATTTGGACCTGGTGAGTCGAGGTAAGAAATAAGTGACATTTACATTTCGAAATAATTATGAATTGCGTAACAAATTACTATGTATGTATCCTTTAGCGCCGCAAGTGCGGCAATCCCCGACTCTGAAAGGGTTCAACATTTTGAGCTTGTAAAATGGACAATTGATAGGTTGAGAATGAAGTACAGAAAGAAAAGTCATTTTGTAAGATATATTCTAGTGGTATAATGTATACAGTGATCTTGGAGTCCTTGATACTATCGAAAGTGTTAACCTCAGCGTATCATAGAAAGCTCTGTATATATTAAATACCTATCGAAAGTGTTAACTAACACACGAATAAACAAGGTTAGAATAAATAAAAGATTTATAAGTAATGAACTCACCCTCAGCGTATCGTAGAAAGCTGAGGGCGGGGAAGTTTCGTATCTATTGAATATAAATAATATGGACCGTCGGTGGAACGAAATCGAAACATAAGATAAGGAAATCGAAATGAGATATATATCATAGAAGTGTACCTGGCCGGACTCGTATAGCCTGCTTTGGCCTAAGGTCCGTATTCGTCTAACACTCCCCTAGTCTCGGTCAGGGATCAACTTCATAAGACCAAGAAGGGAGACTTGTCGACCGTGAAGAGAAGCACCGAGAGACTTGGTGAGAATATCAGATGGATTCTCCTCCGAAGGGATATACTCAATAGCGATGTCACCGTTCTCCACCGCATCCCGAAGAAAATGATACCTGATATCAATGTGTTTCACACGTGAGTGGAACTTCGGATTCTCGGATATCGCAATAGCACCTTGGTTATCACATCATATGAGAAAAGGACGAGGGACACTGTGGCCTAATTCTGAGAGGAAAGAGTGTATCCATTTTGCTTGTTGAACAGCTTTGGCAAGGGCGATGTATTCAGCTTCCGTAGTCGATAATGCCACAACATCCTGACGTTTTGACATCCAGAACGTGGGACCTCCCGCCATCATTGTCAGAATTCCAGAGGTAGAACAGCGAGTATCTACACACGAAGCGTAATCCGCGTCTGCGTACACAATTGGAGATAGGCCACCAGGAGCCTTTCGACTATAGGTGATTCCGAAATCCCGAGTACCATTAATATACCGCACTAAGTGCATAAGGAATTGCCAGTGGATCTTTCAAGGGTCATGAGCAAATCAACTGAGAACGTTCGCGGCATGTGCTAGATCTGGACGACAAGCTGCGGCGCCGAATTGAATGCCTCCCAGGATTTCTCGGTAGGGCTTCCCACGCATGAACTCGATGTCTTCGGGAGAGGAGGGGGATGTTCCTATCAAAAGAACTGCGCCGGTCGGGAGAGGAGTCGATTTGGGTTTCACATCTTGAAGATTGTGATGGCTGAGGAGACTTTTCCAGTAAGCGGGCATGGATAAGGTAGCTATCCCTTGATCCCTGTCGTGCGTAAGCTTCATACCAAGGGCAAACTGTACGCTGTTGGTTTCTTTAATTCTATATCTCGACCCAATCTCCATTTTGGCCTTTTCCATTTCCTGAATTGACGAGGATCCCCCTAGAGTATCATCCGTATATGTACCGGTCATCGTCTCCCCTGACCCAGATACTCGACTCCTTACACATTGGTCAGCTTGATTTCGAGTATACCCGAGTTCCCTGTATGTCCCGTCGAGGGTCTTCCACCAGTTTCTTCCCGCTTGCATCATACCATAGATAGATTTCTGAATTTGCATGACTTTCCCTGTATTTCTCCCGGGAAATCCTTCAGGGGGCCACGCATATATTTCTTCATTGAGGTCAGCATTGAGATAGGCCAAGGCGAAGTCGATCTGCCATATGTGGTAGCCAAGGGTAACCCAGAGTGCAATAAGTATTCTGAGGGATTCAAAACGAAGTACCGCTGCAAAGGTATGGTGGTAATCTTTACCTTCTTCCTGAGTCCTCCCATTTACGACCAGGCGAGCCTTTTCTTCGACGATTTTTCCATCTCCGTCGAACTTATGAGCTAATACCCACAGGGGAACCAGGATAGTGGCTCCAGCTGGAGGATCCTGCAGTGGTCCGAAGACGCCGAATTCTCTCATGCGTTGAATTTCCTTTTCAATTGCGGGAGACCACCTGTCAGGATCTTTCATTGCTTTGGAATAGCTCTTGGGGACTGGTGTTATGCCGATAGCCGTGAGTGCGGTATTGTATTCAGATGACACTTCATTGAATTCTTGTACTACAGATGCTAGGAGTGCTCGGTGTTGGGTAGGTGGATTTATCGGAAGCTGCATAGACTGTGGTACTGGCTGAGAAGTGGAAAGCCGGTTTGAGCGACGAAGGGGGACGTTAGGATCCGGCTGGAATCTGGTTCGAGTCCGCCGAGTTTGAATTTGATTAGGAATTTGAAGGGATTGATCGG
Source organism: Lentinula novae-zelandiae (assembly GCA_027921425.1). Lineage (NCBI taxonomy): Eukaryota > Fungi > Basidiomycota > Agaricomycetes > Agaricales > Omphalotaceae > Lentinula > Lentinula novae-zelandiae. The sequence continues at coordinate 267 of MU823737.1, read as the reverse complement.
GTTTAGTCGGCAAGGTTGTCTCCGAGGTATTTGTGGCGTCCGAGGTGTCTATGGCGTCAGGCGGTAGAATTGGAACGTGTTCGTAGTTCCCTTGATCCTCTTCTTCCTCCCCTCCACCTGGTGCCAGGGTACGCTGAGGTATGCCTTCCTCAAACGTAACATCCCGACTCGTGGTAACCGTACCATTTTGGAGGTATAACATGTATACACCTCGTTCCCCATAACCTACCATTCTCCCCTCAACGGCTCTTAAGTCTGTTTTCCCCA
>MU823736.1:0-23396 GCA_027921425.1 Lentinula novae-zelandiae | reverse complement strand
CCTTATACCAAAACCCACCCTAAGACCTATTCTGACCCAGGTCTTACAGTTGGTGTTGGTGTTCATAGGTTGCAAAGAGTGAGTGTATGTGGCTCAGAATTGGAGAAGGCTGCTGAAGATGTGGCACATATTGCTGAAATACCTTCTACTACCATTTACTCTGAATGTTGGGACTGCGTAGGGTGATTGGTCTGGCTACATTCAAGTTATTAATCCCTAAGTTCTACAAGGCAACTTGAATAGACTTGAATGGATTTGGACCCTCGTCTTTATTCGGACAAGATCTCCGAGTCGGATGAATTATAATGTTGTGTTTAGCTACTAAAATGCATCTTGCATTCTGTAATGGATTTTTGTAAAGGTAGTTCTCAACTGGTCACCTACTTGCAGTATATGTAGGAAGGGAAAACTGTTGAAGGCACATTAAGAGCCGAGCGGCCCGTTTGTAACCTGGCCAATGCCATTTTAGGCTTGAACAGTTTCTCTCATGTTGATGATAGCAGGAAACAGGAAGCCTCTATAGTGAGGAAATTCCTTGGAACAAGGAGGTGTGTACTTAAGCCTTTCCCATTTTATATTTATATCTGATTTTGTGCAGCCCCGATTTTCGACTGGAAAGTCGCATGCGAATGGTCTAATTGGCGAACAAACTACGAAGTCCTGCGCGACCTTTGGCCGCCACCATTCTGTGATGAGCATACCCCTTTCAGACTCCCTAGTTGCATTAAGCATCTGCATCACAAGAGTCAACTCGTGAGTCAATGAGATTTAACAGGGTAAAACTGTCCTGCTGAGGGTCATCAATCAATCTACATATGTATCTGCCACATATAATACTCGTTTATTGATTTCAACCACCACTCTTGTTAGACCGGTAACCGTCCCTCTATGAGGGAAAACCTCGATACATAGAGGGCCCGGTAAAATTCGTTTGACATTTGAATACCACCAGTTTTGATGCACTCGACATCACACCAGGCTCCTGGCCTGTACGCAAACTCACGAAAATACTCTCAATTAGAAGCAACGTACTTGATGGATATCACAGAAGTAAGTCTGTGTTTCAAGCTCTTTTCTAGCGGTGTATTATTTGAATTAGACACTTTGATTTCAACGTATAGCGCTAGTAGAAGAACTGTACGAAGTTTGATCCAATCTTTCACCACTAAACTTGCGCGGCATAGTAACACTGTCAACGGCTGATATGCGCCAGGAATTATCCAATCTGCGTTATATGGAAGCACTTAAACGCAGAGTATGGAATGATCAATGGGCTGCCACAGGGAGAAAACACCAACTCGTTCACAAAGAACATTATTTCAAGGAGGACAAGCGTACCCGAAGACTGATCAGGCGAAGTTGGTACTATCATATCACACAGGATTTAGGCGATCTAGACGGTGGGCTTGTATTCAGCTGGTTGAACCTTGACTATCTTCGGATCGGTGGACGGTCCGAACAAAAAACAGCTTAGTATGTTGGCATCTCTATTTATGTGTCTATCTGTATCGACCTACCTGCTGAACATCATCATCAGGCAACGATACAAAAGAGTTCCTTGGGTCTACAGCGAGCAAAAATTTGTCAACATCCGCCATAAACGCATTCCAATCTTCTTCTTCCGGGACAGCGGCACCAAAAGAGGGTACATTGACCTGCGAGTACTCTGTCAAGTATCCAGAAACAACGTCCATTTGGTGAGGCACGGCGGCTGTTGCGATTCCATTACCAATGTCAATAACTCATCCTCATTTTGGCAAATTTAACCACGACGTACCGCCTGCAAAGTAGTCTAAAAAATCGGAGGTATAAGTTTGCTCCGCGGTTGGGATTTTTTCGGAGTCTATTGTGGTAGGTGGATGAATACTTGGGTGATAACGAGGACTTTCCCGGATGGCTCCGAGATTGGAAGAGACTGGAAGGCCTAAGCTGGTCGTAGGACTGTTGGTATCGATTGGCACTCGCAACATATCGTCGGGGGTAGACGCAGAGCCGACCGACATGGACCCAGAAGTTGTGGGGCTTGCCTGAATAGCACTTTGCTCCGCGAAGTAAAGCTCGACCATATATATCATAGAACTCAATGCATCACTTCCGGACTTGTATCAATGCCGACCGAATGAGCAAGCTACACAATCTATGACTTACTTGATCATTCCTGCTATCGGATATCTATTCAGCAACCCACTGTGAGCATATACTAAAACATTGTGGCATAATACGCATACTCACTTCTTCTCATAATTAGCAGTAGCCTTCAAGGAGTGGCGTACATCATCCATGTCTTTGCTTGTATCTTGTGGAACGACAGAATATTGATTTCTCCATATGTTCATCAAGAGCACAATCGCCGCGACGTGGACGGGGGCCTGATGTGTCTTTAGTCAGGGGATAGTTGATGGGAAGTGCTTACTGTGAAATTGGGAAGAACTTCAAAATTGAGCCTTTCGATGACTTCTAGAACTCTAATCACGCTCCGGCTGGCATGGGTACATATTGCGAGCGAGGGGAACTTCAGCATCAAGGGCTCATTGGATCGCGGAATGAATTGTTTGTGAATCTGTTGAGCGTTTAGAAGAATTTTCGCACTCGATCCTTACTAAAGGACTCCCACTCACCTGGATTTGCGTCCAATGATAAAAACAATAAAGTATACAGGATTGACGGTGGAATAGTCCATCCTCTCTATTAGGATCCCATTTCACTGTGATTCGTTCAAGATTAGCGGCTAAACTTTGTGGCATGACAGGTAGACTGACAATGGTCTGGTATACAAGACATCCATTGATTCAGTGCCGAGTTGAGCTCTGTTACGACTTTATAGTCCCAATTAGGACCAAAAGCAATGACTTTCTTCCCAATGTGTAGCTTTCTTGCTGAAAACTATGAAATAGTTGTCATCAATGATTAAACACAGTGTGAGCAAACAGAAGAGTAGAACCTACTAGCATGCGATGCGCCAAACCCGCGATCTCGAGTAGTTTTGCATAACAAACAAAGAATGATGACGCGGAAGGAGTGTCTGGAGGTTGAATGAAGGCTCGAGCTGGATCATCATTTTCCCAGTATTCATCGTCACAATCAATCGGTAGTTCTAGGTCAAAGCTGGAAAGTATCAACAATTAGATAAATTTGGAAAACTGACCTTATCTCATGAAACTTACTCATCATCTGTTGTTGCCCGAGGTCGACCAAAATCTATACTCACCAACACATCAAGTCCAAGAAGAACCCAGAATGTACGCCTCCAGAGTTCATTTTGGACAGTCATTGGTTGTCCTTTTTGTTTTCGGTGTACTCCCATTTCTTGTGCAAAACGTATGCCCAGACCTATGACTTCCCATGTGGAATGGAACATGGACGTACCCTTAAGGTATATTGCGGAGAGCTATGATCGGAAAGTATAAGCCATTTTATTTTGATTCAAAAGCTCCAAACACATACGCAGCAATGTTGCAACTTATACAACGTAGGCAGTTCGACATCAATGGCCTCTACCTGAGAGACTTGCTGGTACCACGGCCAGCCCAGAGAATTCTCAGAGGTTGTACTTTCAGGATGGTTTCTCGGATCTTGAGAGAATCGAGACCCGATTGCGCAGACACATAGGACCACTTTCCCCAAGCCATGATCTCGAACGTGTAAATGATCTGATACTGCTCTAATAAATGTTGGGCGATGCAAAATGGGAAAGAATGGATGGACATGTATGAAGTACAGATCAATGAGAGCCCAAAGTAAATCATGTGCTGGAAATCTGAGAGAGTCCTGTTGATCATGTCTCAAGATTTGACGTTGCCACTATGAAGTTACCGTTGAGCTATAGTTCAAAGGAGAAAAAAGGCAAAAAGTTCACAGGATATACAGTCCAGAATTCTGGCCTCCTGTTCACAATCGGTATTGGCTGATCTCCCATTACTTCCTTCTTCATGTCCACTGCCATCCTCATTAGTACCAGGTTACTTGATTTACCAAAATGTCGCTGTGGGGACTCATTTTTGTCATTGAGTGTGAAGCTTTGCACGGATTTGGCGAGACCATCATTCATAGGCCCATCTTCGGATGAATCGGATTCTTCCGAGTCACTCAGGAACCAAGTTGGGGGGTCGGAGGCAGTAATCTCTTGAATGGTGTGCCGCCATCTAGTCATTTGTCTCTCTAATCCCCGAATACATTGGGATAGATCAACAAACATTTTGCGGATGAGGCTTGAATCATCTGGAATCGGATAGGTTTTTGGTTCAGCTAGGATAGATGTGATTAATGCTTGCACGGATTCAGAGGGATGTTTCCGAATCGTTCTGAACATTGGATTGGTAAACGGAAGACTACTAGACACCACACAAATTTGCAGCTCACCCAGCTCTGGGTCCACGTTTCTTCAAAGACAGTGATCATCTGGAGAGCATTCAGAGCGGTGAAATATACCTTTTGCTCGACATTGTGAGTACATTCGACCTCGGCATTTTGGCAATTATTGCATGTTTTACCATTTCTTGTTGTACTGTCACCTAGTTGGTTATGCGAGTCAGTGAGAACTTAGTGGAACCTTTCATGGACACTTACAGCGAACTTTGCAGATGATGATGACACGAGACTGGTGAGGCACTTAGTCCTGAACATCGTCAATCGCCACTTACCTTTCTTCAGAAAACGGGGGCATGAGTTATGAATGTCAGAGGGAAATAATGAAAAAAATGCACCTTTTTCTTGCAGTAATCGCAGGCCCCTTGAGCACGACGCTTTATGTCGCTGCCAGGGTACGGATACATCGACGTGAATAAGGATGAAGGGGCTGGATGAGTGCATTAAATAATAGCAATGGTGCACTATTTCCGTTCAGCACTCAGGAAGGTGATTTGTCCACGTGGCATGAGCGGTTCACGTTTTATCTTCTTCAAGTATCCTGTCTCCTCGACTAAATGACAGTGTATTATCGATTTCTGATATTTCAGCAATACAGCCAACGAGAAGACTACTCCGCGTAATTTCTGTCTTCTGCCCAGGCTCCAGTTACAGGAAGTAAGCACATTTGTTGTTCCAAAAAGGAGGATGATTGTTCGATCTCGGAACAACGTGGAGCCATCCTGAGCAACGCGAGTGAGTTTGACATAGGTAGGTAATTCACACACCTTTCCACCTTCCCCTAATCTTCATTTAGCAACCATCAATTCACCACTCGTGATATCGCCAACTTGTCAATTAAATTCTTCGGGGATAGACATGGCTTTGCATGGATGGACACAGGTCATGATCATTAGTGTTGACAGAATGAACGAACGAAAAGATTGAATACGGATTGTCTCATGGTCAAGTTTTGAACGAGTTTCAATCACTCACTTCTTCATTGTACACATTGTACATACCATTGATACTGACTTACATACAGCCATGGAATTATCCTTCGCAAAATATCAGACGGAAGTGTCTTTGCAAAAGACATGTGGGGCGATGTGGAAATGCGTCTCCGTGAACGGATTGCTCGTTCGTTTGAGGCTTATAAACCGTGGGAATTGATGGAATGCGATATTTGCGAGTGAGCTAGATGGCTGGTGGTGCGGCTGGCGGACGCTGAGACTGAGTCGATTTGCTTTTAGATATATATTTGTGGAATTGGGAAGGAGATAAAGCATGTAGCCGTAGTTGCTACAACTGGTAGTGGCGATAGTGATGGTGATAGTACGTGTGATCAATTTGACGGCGTGTACGTATGGGGGGAGCGCGCGCATCTAGACTCAATCGATGAGTTGTAATAGTAAGACTGAAATCGAGCTTGAAAAGAACGTACCAGAGTGACAGGACAGAAATCCGTGATACTCAATCCTTGCTCAACCACCCGTCATCAAGATTATCTGTAACGGCGATAATGTCGCCAGCCTAAGAACTGGATTCTTTGGAGAATGTGACAGTGTAGTCATACATCGCTTCGACTGGATAGAAAGGCATTGATCATTTGAATGAACGGAATGAGTGGTGTGGAAGGTTTGATTCGGCTCAGGTCGTCGATACGGAGACGATGATGGCGCCGACGCGACTATGTCGGTGGAGATGAAACAGGATCCGGCATTGGTTGTTGAGCAGGGGAAATTTGATCTCCTATTCGCACCAGAAATGACCCTCTTCTACTGCTGTCGAAAAGATCCTGTAAACGAGTCGTTGTCGTCGGTTGTAGGTAGAAAAGGAGGGGTCCCTCCCCTGCTTGCAGCAGACATGTATCATTGCTGCTGTTGAAAGGTATAGGTGTGACAGAGGAGTTGGGGTTCAAGAGGTGGCTGCGGATATGAAAGACGGGGCAGAAGATCTTGCTATTAACGGTCTTGTGTGGATGTGGCTGGAGAGGTGATATCCACGATTGACGCAGGGAAAGCAACGAACTCTAACAGATTCTGGATGAAGTTCCGGTCCCGTATTTCGCGGTGTGTTCCAAATTAGTTGAGAAATGTACGAATCGCTTCGCAGGACTATACAAAGCATTTAGCACATAAAACTATGAACGAAATGAAATTTTGCTCACCTCATCGTCTGCTACAAAGACCATTGATAACGAATGCGTGCACACCTATGAATTATCCTTCACGTCCTCTTCTAAACCCTGACATTTATCACGAGGTCCGCGTGAGTTGAAGGCGTGGTGTCTGAGCGAGCTTGGTGGTTTCGACTTGGAGTGTTCGGTGAAGGAATTAGTGGTTTACTGATACTCATAACAGCGACCGTGAGATGCACGATGAGAACCTCACTTCTGTTAGGGGCTTCGTGTTGCTCCGCCCACTCGCTCCCTTCGCCCGTGCACATTGTGAGAAACGAGAATTGTTTACATAAGCGCTCAGCCTCAGATGTCGAGTCAATCTTCGCTTGTCGTATCTCATCACACCTCACCAACTCCCTCATCCTCAATAACCGCTCTCTCCTTCCGAAACCCCTCGAAGCCCCTCATTGTTCTCAAACCTCCACATATTCGTGGATCTCAGCCTCGCCGTTATAAAAATGACAAAAGGCAATGAGTTTGGTAGAGGGTGATTTTGCCAAGCGTAATGGAGATATCCTATTACAAGGATGGTTAAATGCTGAGCGATGAGGTGCTCGTATTCAAGCATCTATTCATTGCTCCTGTCCTTCTCGTTTCTGTTTCCGTATACCTGCTTCGCTACTATCTGTTCCGTTGGGGTTGAACCAGCAAGAGTATTGTATCAAAAAGGCGTTCGAGTAAGGATCTCAAGCTGCTATATGCGGAATTTAGCAAACATGCTTCCAGATGCTTCCCGTCGCCCAAAATCCTGTTATCTCTGAGTTCTCCATGCATTTGTGGCATAAAAATAGCGCTGTGTGTTGTGCCTCGATGAGATTTACTCTATGATCACCTCAGACTTGTTCTTCCCGATCATCCTGGCACTCTTCCTCCTCGACCCTCCAACTTCGCTGAAGCCTTCTGGAGCTTTTTCCCCCTGGCTTAAATCTCTCCTCGCTTACCAAAAGTATACCATCTAAACAATTTGTTTCCCTACCTTTCATTCATTCTTGTTGCTACTATGAGCCATTTCGATATCTATTCAAACTGGTAGTCATAGGCCCAGCCCGGTGGCTCCCAGCGGTCGGTGTATAAAGGAAGGGGCCGATTCGAAACTTTGACCTAAACAACACCCAAAGTTGACGAGCAGGCTTGGTATGTCGATTCGCTTGCGTCTCTACTTTAGTTTTCTGAGTTTCATGTTGATTCTACAGTCACTTCACATTGAGAGCAGATTTCCTGGTCAACTCCATATACTTTAGTGGTATGATAATAGCTATACTATAGACTGTGAGCTTTCTTTGAATATTCCATTAGGATCCATCTTGCTTAGTGTCCTCAAAAATTTCTTCGACGTCATCATGTTACCTTTTTCACGTCCAATTTATCCTGTTCTTTTCCTTGTTGTTTTCCTTGCGGGAGCTATAGCTTTCCCAATGGTTCCAAGAACAGGACAATTGAGACAACCGCGTATGTTCTGTGATTCCATTCGTACTTTCCTTTCACCATAATTAATATAGTGCGTACATCCAGGGATGCAAGTAGTCCGTTTCGGTTTCGTACGCTATCACCATAGCCCTGTGACCAATCAATGGACCATATTACACACCCAAGAAGGACGATATGCTCCCTTTGAGCTGCAGCCATGGAGTGTGGAACATGTAGAAACCGAACGCTGGTACTTGAACATCCATGGCCTAGGGTTCACCACTGAAAAACAAGGTGATCAATGGGCGCGTATTTCACACTCCTTCGAGCCTACCGATGGAATCACATTGTTGGAAGTAAATGTGGAAGCAGCGAACTACAACACTGTAGCCCGTCAATTGCTGCTTATGGTAGACACCATCAATGTGAATCAACCGCCAGTGCTCTTTATCAAAGACCTGACCATTCAGTATGGGCATCATTTCCAGTCTACTGGTATGTTCAATGTGTACTGGCCGTATATGGAGAGGATGATTGTTAGAAGGGGCACTGGGTCACTGAGTGTCCTACCTTACCAGGATCCAGAGGTGCGGATATATGAGGAGCTTTTACAAAATCAAACTAGTAGGTTTCATGTGATACCTTGATGCTGAGCTCCCCATGGCAGCAAATACCCCAAGTAGATATTCTCTGGTGTAATGGATGATTTTGTGTTGTGTACTTGAACGTGAACGTGACTTGAGGTTTCGGATAAAGGAAAATACACAAGGAATACACAGTGGGAATATGGAAAGACATAATGCGCATTCACAGTGACACTGAGAAGACAGCCCAAAATTAAGGAGGAGTCAGTGATAATCAACAGAGTCAGAATACAAGAATACAAGACAGAAGAGGACGCCTGTATTGGACGAGTATGCGCTCACGGCCAAAGCTGGGTGTATGAGTCCGATCGGGTACACTTCATTTTCATATGTTTCTTATCGTTTGTTTATCTATTGATTTCCGACGGTCTATCTATCCACGTACGAGACCCTTTAAATGTAATATAGTTTCGACGAACACCCTCAGCTTTCTTCTATACGCTGAGGGTGAGTACTATCTTTATATTTTCCCTATTCGACGATACTTACAAAGGTTTAGTTAACTTATATCATCGTTCGATAGGTAATAAATATGAGAGCTTTCTTCTATACGCTGAGGTTAACTTATATCATCGTTCGATAGCCTGGCTTGTTGATTGATCGGTGTTGATTTTTCAGGTCCCTACGCGCTCCAGTACCATACATTGTTGGTCGGAGCGATTCTGTTCGAAGGATACACTCACGTCGGGCAGGCAGTACGATCGCAAACGCGCTTAATACAGCGAAATATGTCACCGAAGTTTGATTTCATTTCGGGGGATGATTTGAACGATCCAAAGGAGACCTCGGGAGCTGAAATTTCTTCTGACAGAACGCGAGAAACACGAGCGACGGATATAGCAATGAGGAAGATATGAGCCACGTTTGGTTTAGGTGACAGATAACCTGAAATTGACAAATTAAAGAGAGAGAGAAGTTGGTGATGACGAGTAATAACCATGAAACAAAGAACCCGCCGCAAAGATAACAGCAAACCCCTGGTACGTGGTACCTAGCACTGGATGGCAGCAGATTTTCAGTGTCGGAACGAGACTTTGGTACAGCCTCACGGGAGAGAAAGTGCCATGGGATTGTTGAAGATCGATGGTCGGTGGAATAACATTTGACCGTGAGTCTGTAACCTATGTATTCCCGACTCTTTGATGTGGAAGAGATTGGGTCAACGGAAAAATTATAGAGAATCGCGTGAATCCTGTTAAATCGTTTGTGTTGGAGAAGATTAGAGACGCGTTTGAAAGACCGGGTGGACGGAAGATTTTGGGGAGCAGCACTGCCTGTGGCGCTAAATTTTCAGCGGCAGTTCTAACTTCTAAACACGCATCAAAACAAATCAGAGAAATCAAACGGCCATCGCCTTCCAGCATCGCCCAACCATCGTCAGCCAGTGTAATTTGGCAGCGACTTGGAATATACATTCTTTACATCAAGCTTTCGCCAGTGCTCTCTCTGTGCTCGTTCACTTGCACTTTCTCGTCTCGCGCCGGTTATAATCTCCAAGGAAGGCTCCAACTAACGTATAAATCCTTAAGGACAAATTACCTCCATATCCACAATGTCACTTCAGCCACAACCATCTCACACTTCCCTTTCCTCAGTAACCTCTCTATCCAGATATGCCTCAGCAAAATCTCCCTCTATCGATCCGTACAACGGTAATCCCTCACGGGACTTTTGTAATTCGTTCTGGGGCGGGGACGGAGATGCCGGCGTTAATGTGCTCTTTGCCAGGATGCGTGGAGGGGTGAGGACAATAGAGGGATTGAAGGGATTTTGGAAGGAGAGAGCTGCGATTGAGGAGGATTACGCAAAAAGGATGGGCGAGTTAGCGGGAGTTGATTTTGGGAGAGACGAAATTGGGTGGGTTACGTCGCTTATTTAGGTCTATCACCGTTAAATAACCCGGTATGCAGTGAACTCCGCAACTCGCTTACAACTCTCCAACTCGAAACCACCAAGCTCGCACAGACACACCTCCAACTCGCTAATCAAATTCGCAGTGAGATGGAAGACCCCGCTGCAGCGATGCTCAATAAACTATCCGACCATAAACGGCTCGTAATGAGCGCAGTGGAGAAGAGACATAAAGCAAAACTACAAGCAGAAGTTTACGTCGTCAAAGCGAGAGAGAAGTATTACGGGGATTGTGTGAGAATCGGGGTCTGTCGACAACAACTACAGCAACTTCAAGAGAATCCAAACTCTGGTGACCTAGAAAAGGTTCGCTCAAAACTTAAGCGTTTAGAACAGACCGTCGCTGCGAACGAGAAGGATTACGCGGCGTTTACAAAGTCTTTAGCTGACTCGCTTCCTGCTTGGGAATCAGAATGGCGGAGCTTCTGCGATGGATGTCAGGATTTAGAGGAGGAACGGTTAGATTTTATGAAGGATAACCTATGGGCGTACGCAAATTCCGTTTCGACGGTCTGTGTAGCGGACGATGAGGTGAGCCCAACTTATTTATTCAATGTTCTACGCACTAAATGCCTTACATAGTCCTGTGAAGCCATTCGTACAGTTCTCGATCAATTTGAAACAGACCGCGATATCCTCGCGTTTGTACAGGAATATGGCACAGGAAGCTCAATACCTAACCCGCCAGAATTCATACTGTTCCCCGCGTCGACTATGGATCCCTCCTCTAATCCTACTTCCTCACAACTCTCTACGACGATATCCACCCACCCAGCCACGTTCAGCCGAAAATCACGAAAAAGCGGTGTTCCTCCAGCAGCACCTCCATATGTGGCTGCTCAGACTGGCTCTTCTGCCAATCCTTCCTCTCATCCAGCGTCTCACTCGGGTCATTCCGGTCCTTCCGCATCTTCCATAACTACGGCTCCAACGACAGCACCTCCTGTACCTCCACCTAATGTACCCCCACCATCTATTCCTGCTCCACCAATGCCTACCGGCTCAATTCAACAGCGGGGAGCAGGAGCAACACCATCAAGTACAGCATCACCTGCTCGAGTTTCACCGGGTTCTCAACAGCCGGCTACGACAAATATGAATAATGCTGTCTCGTCCCCACCAAGGAACACTTCGTCATCTCCACAGCAACAAAGAGATCAACAACGCGAGCCGAATCATCAGCAGAGGGACCAGCGAAACGGATATAGTAATCTTAATCCCAACGGACACAGCAACGCAGCTCGTGAACGCGGTGATCAACAGTCTGATTCTCTCTCATCCCGACAACAACAAACGATTCAACCGGCAGCGTCTACCCCGGCTACTCTCGAACAACGTCGATTAACGCTCCCGCCACAGCCTACGGATAACGAAGTCGCAGCGCCAATCCCGCCGGTGCCAACGATGGGTACAGGCGGAAGTGCAGGAGGAGGGGCAGGAGGGGAAAGGAATAAGATTCTGTTTTATGGTGAGTTTCGTGGTCCATTTCTATCTACCTTATCTGTCTTTCCCTCTCCTCCCTTCTTTATTTCCCTTTGCATTCTCTTTCAATTTTTTTAATTCCCAACGCGTTTCATTAACAAATTTCACGGCAATCCGGGTGTAATTATTCTTGCTATTTCTTTCCATTTCTGTTCATTGATTATTGTTCATTCATTCCTTTTATAATTGTTCGAGGTATGCTGACTATGTACGTACTCTTATCCTACCCAGTGGAAGCAATGTACGACTACACGGCGACAATTCCTGAAGAATTCAATTTCCAAGCCGGCGACATCATCGCCGTTACGGATATTCCTGACGACGGGTGGTGGAGCGGGGAATTGCTTGATGAGGAGAGGAGAGAGGAGGGGAGGTGTGTGTTTCCGAGCAATTTTGTTAGGTTGTTTTAGGGGTTATTATCTGTGTCCATCCATTTTGGTTGCCTATTTATATATTCTGATACATTCTTATCGTCTTCTATTCCCTCGCAAACTCTTGACCTTATGTCCTAATTACCTGTGCAGTCTCTATGTTGTACTGTCCTCCAAATCTTTTGAATTTATCTACCTCGATATTGAGTTTTGTGTGAATGAGGTGCAATTTTACAGGTGATTTCCTGGGGCAGTACAAAAAGACCGCCGGGGGGAGAAAAACTACTCGGAGCCTACTAGTACAGCGGATGACCGATCTGTGTGTTAATGCAACGGGCGTCGGGAGGTCCACCTAAAGATTGTCCTCACTGGATGCTCTAGTATAAACAGGGACGGGCCCAGGTATTGTTCTCTTAGGATACCCGGAATTTCGGAAAGCTGATACCGAGTCAGGAAGGGAAACAGCTGGAAACAGGTACAGCAATGTGGCCACAGGCGCCTCATACGCTAAACTAACCATATATAATCAACCATGTGAACATATGTGAACGCCGCATAATTATGGATCACTGTCTGAATTCCTAAGGGTATGATAAGCAATGCATTCCAAGATTGGTCCGAAATAAGTTCGAGCGCTTTATTATATATAAGGCAACCAACTGGTCTTAAAACTCAAAAAATTGCCCTCGAGTTTGTTCATAGATCATGTTGACAGATGAACAATTGCGTAGTCCCTCTGTCGTTGGAAGCACGCATCTTCCCTTCTCTCACCAAGCTCGAGCGCCCCCCCGCTCTCGTACGACCCCACCTCAGCTTCCGCAGAAACTTGCTGCCTGGAGGCGAGACTTTCTGTTGCCCACCATTCGATTTCAGCTCCATCCTTACCAGATACAGTCTGAAACACTACGAGATCAGGATTATTCCAGGGTCAGAGAGGAGTTCAATGAAAGGCGTCAAGACATAGAACGAATCATCAGTACCCTGGTTGACTGTAATATCAAGAGGGAGACAGAGAAATTCATACATCATACGGGCTTTCCCAGAAACTGGATTCCTCCTGACAAAATTGATCTGGCTTTCGGTGAGCACATTATAATTGGTTTCAATGGAATGTCAGAACAAAATACTTGCTTAGACCCGCCTCAGTGGTGTTATGATAGCAACAGCTTGATTCAAAATATAAATGGTAAGCCTACAACTGAAGACAAATCTGGTGAACAAGCGTAGAAGTACACAAAACAGACTCAGATCAAGTTCATGAAAACAAGGACAACACACTTAGTCGGGATCAAATGGATGCAGTGGTCAGTGTCTTGTGCATCCAGGATAGATACTCAAGAACCTCGAGCCTGACATTTGACTGCCAACAGGTAGCGCACTTTGATAAACAAGAAGCGCAACTCGAGGAACAACAACTACGACTTCAAGCTGAAAAGGAGCTTATTGATACCAGGTACAATAAGCTGCTCCAAAAGAAAGCAGAGGTCGAAGACCTGGAAAGGAAAGTGGAGATGTTACATGATATCCAGCGTGAAGAAAGAATTCTTTTAGATATGAGAAAAAAGGAACTTGAGGCTCAAAAGGATGAGCAGTGGGAAAATGGAAAAGATATAAGGCGCAAGGAGCTTACACTTCTGGAGCATGAAAAAGAGCTTCGAATCAAAGAGCAAAAGATGATATTCCAGGACACTGCTCTGCAACAGAAGCTCTCCAGACTCCAACAAAGAGAGGAAGCAGTTTGGGACAGGGAGGGTAGGGTAAAGACAAGAGAAGAGGATGTGAAGCTCAAATATTGTGCAGTTAAGGAGTACCAAGGAGAGCTTGATCACACAGAAAAGGAGAGGCAGAAGCAGGCAGAGAAAATCCTGAGGCAAGCAGAGAGGAAGATGAAACAAGCAGAGGAGGAATCGAAGCTGGTGGAAGAGGAGTCGAAGCTGGTAGAAGAGCAGGTAAAGCTAGTAGAAGAGCAGGCTAGAGAAGTAGAAGAAAAGTCAAAGGAAGCAGAGGTGAGGTCACAAGAAGCAGAGGAGAAGTTGAAACAAGCGGAGGCAAGGTCAAAAGAAGTTGATGTGAAGTCTGAAAGGTGTTCAGAGTCACTTTCAAGACATAGTGCAATGCTCACTGGAAAGGAGAACTATTTACAAGGGCAGGAAAAGGGTCTTGCTCAGGAGAAAACACATTTGGAGGAGCAGAAACATGTTTTTGAAAAGGTGAAAGCCGATTTCCAACAAGAACAGAAACAACTACAAATCTCCCAGGCAACATTAATGACTTGGAGAAAGGAAATTACTGCCAGGAGTTTTGCCATTCACATCAAAGAGCAAAATCTCATCAGAAAGGATGAATCATGGAATAAAAGGGACGTTGAACTCAAAGTTGGGCACAAGGAATTGCAGAAACAACTAGAGAATGTTCTGGATAAAAACAGGTGGCTGGATGAAGAGCAAAAGAAGATCCATGACTTGCAGGGCCAGCTGCAGATTGATAAAGACAAGATTGGTGTGTTGGAGGCACAAGTACAAGTAAAGGAAAAGGAAGTCAGGGATTCAGAATCAATACTTCAGTCAGTCAAGAAAAATATTGCAAGTGGTTTGGAAAAGCTGGGCTCATTTGATGGTTCAAGAGTAACCGAAGTGGTGTGTATGCTTTCAACCAGAGTTTTTACAAATTAACAGTGCTGCACAGAATGGACTGAATATGACATCAGCAAAGTAAGAGACTTGTGCATCAAATGTTCACGTTGGTGGAAACTAACACGAATTTACCAGTTCCAACAGATTCATGGAACAATCAAGTAATTTCTCCCTCAACGCGGAGTCAATTGTCATGGTGGGGCAGTTGAAGGATTTGTACTCAAATCTAGTGCATGATTTGAATCAGAAAACCAGGCATAGCTGATCTTCAGCTGCATATTTATTCTGTAAGTGTCATGGTTTGCCACCTTATCAAAGTTTCATCTAATTTACAGTTTTACCACTCAGATTCAGACTTGAATGTGGTTTGTATTTATGTAGGCTACTTATTATCTTTGAAAGCAAGGGCACGGATCCGAACCAAAGATATTTTACCAGTCAGTTATTGGCCATCTCGAGATTCAGAATAAATGACAGAATCCGGAAGCTCGGCAATGCGAGTCAAGTCCTCGTCGGTCTTCTTCATGTAGTGTGCTTGCAATATGCTCACACTCTGCAACATGCTAACGAGCCCAGCATCTGCTATAGATGACCGCGAGAGTATCATAGATATGAGCTCGGATGGATAAGCTGTGTCTCTTCGACATTCCACTTCAAGGTTCACAATCCTTGGCAATAGGACAAAGTTGACGTTCGATTGCGTGAATGTCATGGCTTTAAACAGAGGATTCATATCAAACAGAGTTCCGTTTAGTCGAAGCGAGGTGATTGTAGGGAAGAGAGCTAGCGCTGTTGTCAAATCATCCGGGTCGTTGTGCATCCGCCCCATTTCGAGCGTTAATGACTTTAGATTTGGGGTGGGCGAGTTGCCCTGGAGTGCAGTCATATCTGTAGCAAGGTCCTGGAGCTCAATGCGTTGCACATCGAGAGTCATCTCTTCCAAGAGAGGTACTGCAAGGATATGTAGAAGGCTAACACCCGGGAATTCATCGTCATACGAGGGGTGGAAGATGAAACTGAGAGATTTGAGCATAGGCAGAGATACACGCGCAGTGCTAGGGGAGTTATATTTCGAACAGCTCGGGGGATTGATATCAAGGCGAACCAGGGAACTGCACCGTCGCAGGAAATCTGCATACACAGAAGGATCAAAATCAGAATCAGAACCTGAAGTCAAGATCTGCAAGTCAGTCAGCTGTTCCGCAGGTAGCATGAATGTTTCCAGGTAAGATTCCAAGTAGGAATCAACAATTTCGACATGACGTAACTTGCTTCCGAGTAAGAATTTTTTGATCCCAGGCTGAATCCCGTGAAAGGAATCTGTCATCTGCATGCAAGCCCGCTCCAAACCCTGGAGCGAAAGGGATGGAAGAAGGAAAAGTGGCGTAAAGAAAACGGGGTCCCCACTCAACACGAGCGATTTGATCCTCTTCAAGTAAGGATAATGACCCAAAATTTGGTTTAGCAGACCGCGTATCTCGTACAAGAGATTCGTCGTCTGAGTACGTTGTTATCTTCTCCTCCTCGATGACCCACTCGTAGTTATCTCTGGGGAAATCTAGATATAGCTCTAGAGGAAGTTCCCGACTGTGAGAGAGCCATTCCACGACCCACTTTCCCTCTCGCTTGAAAAGTCCCGAATTCTCCGGTATCGAGAGACACAATCTCGACCATATTCTTGAAGTATCGTGAGCAACCATTCTCCAGACAGCGCAAACCTGAGACAAAACGGTGGTTCTTCGAACAGAATCAAATTGAGCGTAAAATTCGCCTTCATCCGGATAACAGACGAGCTCAAAGATCTCGGAGAGGATCTCATTGGGAATGCGGCGAACAGGAGCAAGGATGTTTCCGATGAAAGCAAGTGAGGCGATTTCGGTATCCTTGTCGCACTTCAACTTCTCGATCTGCGAAAGAAGGTTTTTGATTTCTGTTTCCGCTGTTGTGACATGGCTCTGAAGAATGGCTTTGTCGACTGGTGAGAGCCATACAGGCCCTTGAATCTGAGTCTGAGATAGATAGTAAGCCATCAATGGGTGGAAAATTTCGGACGGGCTTGAAATATCTCACCCTCCAGCTTATGTACGCTGAAGGGAGTTTCCTAAACTTACAACAAAGAAACGCAGTTGTCAACCAGTTGAACAATAGCCAAAAGCCATGATATTTACTATAGCAAAAATAGAACAACAAATGGACTGATAACACAAGTCGAAATAGGACATCCTTGTACAAGTAGCCATGTGGGCACTATGTGGGTCACCACAATATGGAACAAGTCAGCCTTAGTAGTTATTTTACGAGGAAGTAAACCGATACGTAGATACTTCATTGTGGCGTCCATGCTTTTGAAATGAGGTTTCATGCATTTTGGCTCTCGAAAAGCTTCCGAAGTTTTCAATCTTACTATATACTTTCTCAGTCTTGGATAGCATGATTCTTAGAATAGTTTAGCCTTTGTCATATGTAAAATACAATAACAAGAAGCCCTCGACAACCGAATAACCATGTCAAGTCATCGTGTCAGGATTCAGAATAAACAACGGAGTCAGGTACTTCAGCAATGCGTACCAAGTACTCGTCGGTTTTTTGTAGATAATCTGCTCGCAATATGCTCACCTGCTGCAATCTAGCTACGAGTTCTGCATCTGCGTGAGGCTGATGTCCATTTAGCCATGACCGCGAGAGAATCATAGGAATCAGTTCAGCCGGATAGCTGGTTCTCTTTCGATATTCCAGTTCAAGGTTCAAAATCATCGGCAACAAGGTGACAGAATCGTCGTTGGAGTTCTGGTATGTCATGGCTTGGAATAGAGGATTCATGTCGGATTGGATTCCAAATAATCGAAACGAGGTGATTGTAGGGAAGAGTAGCAGCACTGACGCTAAGTCCGTGGCATCGATTGCCTTGAACGTCCAATTCATTTCTAGTGTTAACGATTTCAAGTTTGATGTGGGTGAATTACCCTGTAATGCAGTAAGATCTCTGGAGAAATCCCGGAATTCAGCATATCTCAAAATGAGGGTCATCTCTTCTAGGAGAGGTGCAGCGAGGATGTGTAGAAGGCTTACGCCCGGGGCTTCGTCACCTTCTGAGGGGAGGTGAAAAGTGAAATGAAGATATTTGAGCATAGGTAGAGATATGCGAGCTGCAGGCAAGCCGAATACCGGGCTGCTTGGAGGATTAATTTCAAGCCTGACGAGGGAACTGCATTGTTGCAAGAAATCCGCATACACAGAACTATTGAAATGTGAATAATTTCGAGTCCTGATCCGCAAATCAATCAACTGGTCTGCAGGTAGCAGGAATGTACGTAGTTGAGATCTGAAGTAAGGTTCCACGATTTCAAGATGACGCAAGTTGTTTGCGGACGAAAATGAATTCACTCGAAAGTCCTCGTTGAAAGACCTTGTCATTTGGATGGAGATTCTTTCCATGCCGCGGAATGAAAAGCATCCGAGAGCGAAAATGGGAGTGAAGAAAACGGGATCCCCGATTAAGCTGATTGATCGGATCTGGTCTGTTAGGCAGTGACGATGGTCGAAGATTTGCTTTAGCAAACAGTGTACCTCTTGTACGAGAGATTGGTACTCTGAATATGTTTCTATCTCCTCCTCGGTACCCCAAGTGGAGTTATCTGTAGGGAAGTCCAGATATAGCTCTAGAGGAAGTACACCACTTCGGGAGAGCCATTCATTGACCCACTTTCCCCCTCCATTGAAAAGGGACATATGCTCAGGTATCGAGAGACACAAGTTCGACCATATCCTCGGAGTATCGTGCGCAACCTGTCTCCAGACGACGCAAACCTGAGACAAAGAAGTGGTTGTGCGGACAATATCAAATTGCGGGTAGAATTTGCCATGGTTTGGATAGCAGACGAGTTCGAAGATCTCGGAGAGGATTTCAATGGGAATACGGTGGGCCGGGGAAAGGATGTCGCTGACGGAAGCAGGTAAGGCAACTTCGTCCTCATTAAGCGTCAGCTTCTCGGTCCGTGAGTCGAGGCTTTCGATTTCCCCTTCTGCTCGGATGGATTTTTCGACTGGTGGAAACCGTAAAGGCTGTTCAATACGAGATTGAGATGGAGAGGGTTCCATAAGATGAAAGCCCGATGGGTCTTGCAGACTTTAAAGTGTCGTGTCAGCTTGAGCATAGACTAAAAGTCTCCCGATCCTACGATACAGAACGAAGGTCAGAGGGCGTTGACCACTGAGCTCAATGCTACAGGCAACAAGAATATTATCAGAAGGGCATCCGACACCAGTACCCCGGCATCACGATACACGGGCGGGCACAATTACCAGGTGACCCAGGTAGTGCAAATTACACAGGCGCAAAAATGTTTTCCCTTACCTGGAAATTTATACACCGAGTGTGCGATGAGCCGACGATGACGATGAGAGATATTATCGATATTATATAATCACTCCGAATTCTCACACGGCAAATCTCACCCTTTTTCCCACCTTACGGCACATCCGATTTTGGATACACTGTTCTTTTCATTTCGACTGTACCTTTCTCTCTATTCTCCATGCCAGTGCCTTTTGCTCTAGGTGATCATACAACAATTCTATGAATACTCAAGCACCGCCAATAAATAAATTGATCTCGCCATGTGTTCATTTACTATGTATCACCTAAATCGCTCAGCGTAGCCCCGTCAGCGGTCGAGTACGTTCCGTCAGCTTCCTTTACCCCCACCTTCTCTTTCCCGACATCGTTGCTGCAATTATCTCTGCGATAAGATATGGATATGTACACCAATCATCGACCACCGCAATCTCGCATCAACTGCCCCAGGATTCAGTATAAACAATAGAATCAGGTACTTCCGCAATGCGCGCCCGGTCCTCGTCGGTTTTCTCCAAAAATCTGGTTTCTCGTATGCACACCCGCTCCAATCTCGCGATGTCCGTGAGTCCTGCATCTTCCTGGGGCTGGTGTCCATCTACCCCGGACCGCGAGAGCATCATAGATATCAGCTCGGACGGGTAGCTTGTTTTCTCTCGATATCCCAGTTCGAGGTTCGCAATCCTCGGCAATTAAGACAGAATTGTCGTTAGAGTTCTTCTTGTATGTCATAGCGCGGAAGAGATGATTCGTATCGAATCCAATATCGGATAGTCGGAATGAGGTGATTGCAGGGAAGAGACCTAGCACTAATGTCAGATCAGCGTTGGCCATGTAACCCATTTCGAGTGTTAATGATTTGAGGTTTGATGTAGGCAAGTTATCCCGGAGTGCAGTTATACCTATGACAAACTCCTGAAAGTCAACGTGTCGTAGACTATAGGTCAGGTCTTCTAAGAGAGGAACTATCAGAAGCCGTAGAAGGCTACTAACACCCTGTAATCCATAGAATGAGGAAAAAAAGGTGAGACGGAGTGATTTGAGCACGGGCAGAGATACGGGAGCAGGAGGTGATCTGAATTCCAGGCTAGCTGGAGGACTGATCTCAAGGGTCACAAGGGAACTACACCGTCGCAAAAAATCTGTATACACGGATGGCTCAAAACTCGAACTGTAGATTATCGCCGCAATGTTCAATTTAACCAACTGGTCCGCAGGGAGCATGATCGTTTCCAGTTGAGATTTCGGGTAGAAATCAATAATTTCGACATGACGCAAATTCTTTGCGAGCGAGAAGGTATCCACTAGCCGGTGATTTTCAGCGGAGTTCCCTATCATCCGGATGGATATCATTTCCAGACTGCAGAGCGAAGAGGGTTCAAGAACGAATAAGGGGGTGAAGAAAGAGGGATACCCGGTCAATTTTAACAATCGAATTCGAGAAAATAGATGAGAAAACACAAAGAAAAATTTACATACCTTCCCCGAATGTATGCTCGATGAGCTATGCCCCACTGATCTATCATAAAGACTTCTATCCCGTTATTTTCTTTTCCAAAATCACCTCGTACTCTACTTGGACAACCAAAAGTCTTGATAGCATTCTTGAATAAGGCTAAGACAGTGCCTGAAGTTTTGTTAGAGCAACACTCCAGATAGATGATTAATCGAGAGTGGCCATCCACACAACCATGGACCCAGAATCCCCAGGGCCTCAGCTTCTCATTACCATCCTGATGCCAAAGTGCATTAGAACCTCGAACCTTATATATCCTCCGCCTCATGATGTGTCCCCATCTATAACATGTGGGTTGTCAGAAATAGGTAGCCATTGCTTCAAAGCCTTTGAAATTACCTTAACAGAACCCCTTGAGCGTCAACCCTCCGAAAACTATCTTGAACACGTCAAATGGAGACATGAATGCTCCATCTACTCTTCAGATGACCAAGGGCAATGGTGGACCCAATGAATGGATGGTCTCGTGCTATTTCTCGTATTTTATCATCAAGTTCCTCATCAGTGATCAGAGTATAAGGATTCCTAGTAGCTTCGATGAAACCGGCCTTCTCCAAATGGTTGTATAGAGTTTTTCTACAGCAGCCCATGGCATCAGCAATGGATACCCAGGAGAGACCGAGATTATGGAGGAGGATTGCACGGTTGAGATCCAGACTATATGAAGGTCGACCTCGTTGACCAGTCTGATTTTTTGGGATGTTGGTTGAAGGAGGAGGATGAGGGTTATCGATAAAGGCTTCCAGAGGCCACAAATAGCTATCCACATAGTCACATAGGTGCTCCAGCTCTTCAGAGTTGGAAGTAGGATCATCTACATCACGTAAAATGCTTCGAATAGCATATAACCTATGAATGAGTGATTTAACTGCTCCAACCTCTGCATTGGAAAGTGCATTGATTGTGAATTTGGCTTGAGAGGTTAGAGTATGACATTCTGAGAAAAAGGCATGAATAGGGTCATTCTGTGTATGGCCTGCCATAGAAAATGATAACAAATATCGAAAGCAAAATTTGAAAAAGACTAGTGGCATAGGCTAAGGCACTGCCACAATATCTGAAAGCACTGCCACAACATCTGAAGGCACTGCCACATCCTCTGCTTTGCAATATATACTATATACTATGCGTTTATGCAAGAGGGGTATAACATTAAAGTCTACAATGTTTTCAGAATCACTGTAAATCATTGGTAGACATACAAATATGCAATACAAATGCACCAAAATGATATATCAATCATAGAAGAAATAAAATAGTATGTCCACTGTCCAGAATTCACATATTTGCAGACTATTTAGGTGACTGTAGCAATGAAATATCTACATCTATGTCTTTGCTTTTCCAATCCCGTTGTCGCAAATATCTCTTGGCTTGAGTAATATTCATACCCAGTGATTTGAGTAACTGTCAAGCCATTTTCTCTGCAAGATCCTCTAAAATAGATTTTTGAGCCTCCACATTTTCCACATCTGCCATAAATGTATGGGAAGCATTGGAATAGTACTGCTTCCACTCCAAAATCATGATGGATAAAGCCACTAAGGGTCGTTTTGGAATTTCTAAGGAATATTATTATCAAGTGATGTTAAAATCATTCATTCCACACTTACTAGAGGTACCCTGGGGTAATGCAAGAATCATACGTATAAGCACATAATGAGAGAGATCTTCTTCATGATTGGTGATGTCAACATCTCTCTGTACCCAACGTGGAACTTCTGTGCAGTGTAGGGTGTGAACTGTGTAAAAGTGTCCTCCAGTAGCAACAGTAGGCACTGGCTGTCAGTGAATAGCATGCTCATTGCTAATGGCCAATCCGATATGAGTAGTTTATTTTGGTGCTCAAACAGAGTGCTGAGCTGATAGAGGTTTCCAAACCTTTATTTAACATAATGAAATTAGAGCTTAATGTTAAACCCCTCTCATTATAACTTTGAGACAATATTGTCTTCGATTGTGGCTGTGCCAAAAGACTTCAGTGGCTGTGATTTCAGTTTAGGCCTATTGGTTTTTTGAATACTAAGACGTTTCAAATATCACAATTTTGAATAAACAAGTCTATTATTTATTCCCAAGAAAGTAGTTAAAGTGTACACTATGCTAGATAGGTATGACAAGAAGTATGATGTATCAAGATAAATATTGAAGTACCCAAATAATTGTATAGAAGCGGCAACCTAGCAACCTATGTACAAAAAGTATTGATCAAGAAAGCAAATCTGATGATAGGATATCACTAGATCATATGAAAGTATACACAAGAAAAGTAGCATAAACGGCAGCAGTGACTCGGAATGAAAACAGTGGAGAGACAATAGCACAGACAAGAAATTCATCCCAATGGCGCTCACATATTTGATCTTCTATAAGCTTGACTGATAGCCTGATACAGAATATTCACCACAGCTTTCCATTCATCAGATGCGATGATATTCTTGTCTGGATGATAAGTGTTAAGAACATGCACACCGTGTAACCGTGCCAGAGGTCACAGAGTGTCTAAGTGCGGAAGACGAGTGGGACAGTAGTGAAGTTATTAACAACACCGC
>MU823735.1:761-23419 GCA_027921425.1 Lentinula novae-zelandiae | reverse complement strand
AAGGGTATGTGTAACAAGAAAGAACAATAAGGAAGAGATTACAATAAACAGTGGATCTTCGGAGTACCGAGCGGCGAGATGGAGGCCCAAGGCATGGGCTTAACAGTTACTCCCCTTACTATGCATCACACGGCATTGAGCCACTTCTGCCCTTTGACATCACCCAAGCCACATTCCTTTTACCTGAAATCACCTCAAAACTCTTGGATGCAGACCTTATTGGACTCAGGGCTCAGCAACTCGAATGGCGCGAGGCAGATTTGGCTCAAATACATGACAGGGTGGTACAGAGTCATTTTAAATTAGTCGAAGCCTTCCGTCGTTACCACAAAAATGTTATCAGGGACTACAAATTCAAGGCAGGCGACCTCGTCTTAGTTCTCAATAAATGTATCAAAACTGGCATCTCCAAGAAAGCGCTCCCTCGTTATTTTGGCCCCATGGTCATTGTCAAACGTACTTGCAGAGGAAACTATTGCTTAGCAGAACTTACGGGCACCATCTCTCGTCTTCGATTTGCAGCATTTTGCATTATTCCCTATCATTTGAGGTCAACAAAACAAATTAAGATTACAGAGTTTTTGGACAAAGAGGCATTGGATAGTATGGACAGCGGGGTGGTTGATGATTAGGTTTTTGTTCGACGCCAGTTCAAGCGAGGGCGCTCAAAATTCAAGTGAGGGGGAGATGTAGAGGGAGCAGACGGACTAGTCGTTGAGCCCGCCATCACACACAAAGTTGTTGTACAAATTATGATTGACATGTCATTCTGTTTTCCCTCATTTACTTTGTTTTCACTCTTATTGTTCTTTAGATTACTTACATGCTACTTACTTACAATTTGAGGTTTCATATACACGTTGTAGCCTCACACACGACGATACATATCAATAGTTACTATATTTACTACAGACGTACGGGAGAGGATCCCAGTTTACAACCTACAAATCAATACTACTCTTTGTGACATAGGACGGACACTTGCACTACACCTTCCACAAAAACAGAGGGTTTGAGATTTTGCAAGTTATCCTCCATCTGTTAGTGTGTTTCTTGGAACACTATTTGCCACAGCTCCTCCATTAGCATGTATTGTGAGTATATATTTAGAATCTGCATGGGGTTGTCATTTAAAGGTGCATGGGTTGGCTGGAACAAGTATACCTGGCCCTATTTGTTAGTGTTGGAAACAAAACTTATGCACCAAAGAATGAGTTTGGATTATGGATCAACTTTCATCCTGTTATGTTAGTAGAGGTTGGTTTTCACCCAAAGGACCAAATAAGACATGAGCAAGATTTCAACTGTCTCGAAAGCAGCTGACAGCACTGTCCAGCTGGGAAAGCGCTCCCAGCAGTACTGAAAAACTGCTGGGAGTGCTTTCAGTGCTGGACAGCGCTCTCCAGCTAGTACCCTTGCTCTCGCGAACATCCAGGTTTTGCAGATGTTACCTTTTCGGTTACTCTTCATTTGGCTGTAAAGACATTTCACAACATGCTCTTCATAAGCAGGCGCCTTGTCTGTTTCCTCGATGCCATTCAAGATTTTGGATACTCAAGTACTCTGCTTTGCAATGATGATAATTGGACAATCATGATTCAATCGAAGGTATGCTTGACCCTCGTCACTTATTCATGTAGGTAGACTGAGGTAGACAGATGGATTTGCATGCATATGTATTGACATACGACTCCGAAGTCCATGAGTTTGAACTTCAAGTCACATGCACTCTATGAGTCACCAATAACGCCCACTGTCATGGTCTCAGCGCCTTCCACCTTTACTTCCACTATCATTATGGTGAATGACAAACTCGCAGAGTTTAACGGTATCAAGCCAAACTTTACTCTTGAAGAAGGAGAGGAGAAGGTAATTAGGCCGAGATTCGTGTGAGTACTAGGCTCCCCATCTTATCCTCCCGCTTCGTTGCGTCTTTCGTGGATCCTGATCTATCTCTCCTCTAGCGCTTTGACGTTTACGGTCAAGCGAAACTCTGAGCACTTTTACTGGTGTGTACATTTACCGATTTTACTGAGTGAATTGATATAGCGTTCATCATAGCACCTGCCCGGTACGTCTCTTCGAATCATTAATCACACGACTATCCATAATGTATCGCGTACTATTTTGCATTGTCCTATCCAATAGGCGTGGAGAAACCAGGTGCGCTTTGCAACACGTGTGACCCCCTCGCATACCCATTACTGTGACGTAGATTGGCACTCCAGTAAACGCACGCTCATGCAAACATTTGATATCACTACTCGGTGAACAATACGAAGAGGCTCGACTCGAATATATGAATCCTGGTGGTCCCCCACTGAAAGGACTGCCCGTGCGCAGGCCACGATCACAAAACTCTCAGAATCACTCGAACCGGAAATCACCTTGCAACCCGTCGCAGGACTCTTCTGGATCTCATAACAAGGTACTTGGAGCGACGTCAACTTCAAAATCAACCAAACCGACTTCTGTACCGAGCTCTAAACCTTTTTCGACATCAGCTGCCCCTCAGAACGCGAAACCACTTAGCTCAAACCTTTTGAAGGTCAAGGTACAGGCAAAGAAGAGGGAGAAAAGGGGTAAGAAGAAGAACGACGATGATGATGATAGTATGGACGTAGATGATGACGAAAACAATATGGACGATATTGGCGACCTGGATGACGACGTTGACATGGATGAAGATGAAAACGATGATGTGAAGCCCACCAAGCAGTCTGTTGTTCCTTCCAAAAGGCCTGTGAAGCGAGCAAAGGAAGATCCGGATCTTGAGGGCGACGAAGAAGAGGCGAAGAACAGCCCAAACAAACGCCCGAAAACACGCTCGTCATCACATAAAGGAAAATCCTCTGTAAAGAAACCCAACAAGGGCAACGAATCTATCTCTGAGACTGAAGATGATAGTGATTCTACTCCAGAGGAGAATAATAAGAAGAGTATCTTGGTTAAGGGTAAGGGGAAAAAGATATCTAATCAGAAACCAGCACCGCCAAAAGCAAAGGTTCGTTCGAATCACCACTTACGATTTCGCTTGATAAGGCACTGATCCTGTTTCTCATTTTTCTCCTCGCTATCTTTTGCTATTCACCTCAGGCACCCGCAAAAGCAACCTCCAAGTCATCATCCAGGAAGCGCACGAAAGATGAATCCGAAACTGATAACGATGATGCCAACGATTCTGACAATCAAGCGGACAGAAAGACACCCTCGACCTCGAAGAAACTCGCTCCCAAAGGCAAACCTGCCTCCAAACGACAGAAAGTTGAGGAAGAGGAAGGAGACGAGCCAGAGGATAATGACGAGGGAGACGATGACGAAGAAGAAGAAGGAGATGATGATGATGACGGTGGCGACGAGCTGGCTTCAATCAAAGGAATCAAACCTAATGTTTTGATGGAGGATGGTGAAGAGATGGAAGTACAATCTCAAACGAGGTTCGTTCGTATGCTTTCTCTTCCCCTACTATATTTAATAAACAATTCATGCGATTGTGTTAGTTCGTCGACGTACAAGGTAAAACGAACTTGGGATCATTATTACTGGTAAGGTTTTCTTTGTGATGGTCATGTTTTGTCTTGGTCGCTGATTATCATCTGCAGTACCTGTCCTGTAAGTTCAATCAGTCGTTTGACTTCCTTCCCGGGCTCAGTTCTCTTTTCTGGAAGGCTTGGAGGAACCAAGTAAGTTTGCTTGTGTAATCATTCGATAGTCATCCTGATACAAGCTTTTCTTTTCATCTAGCCTTCTGTCCCTGTCAACGCGCGTAGTTGTAAACATCTGATATCTCTTCTCGGCGAGAAATACGAAGCTGCGCGTATCAAGCTCAAGAATCCAGATGGAGCCGCATTACGGGCTCCGAAGTCAAAGAAAAAGTCTTCAAAGAAAGGAAAAAACACAGGGGATGACGATGACAATGGAGGTTCAAGCAAAACGGACGTTGCTGTTCTCCTAGCAAATTCGTGGGACGTCGACAAGGGTCCGGATCCGACTGGGTGGTGGGTTTCCGAGAAGTTGGATGGAGTAAGGTGAGTATTTAATTAATGTGACGATCTTTTGTTCATATCCAATCATCCCTTGACAGAACATTTTACGATGGAAAACGCATGTACAGTCGTCTCGGAAATCCATTCACCCCTCCTCAATGGTTCTTGGATAGTCAGTTTTTTTTCGTACTCACGTCACACACTTACCTCAGCCTGCTATTGCAGAACTTCCCAAAGACGTGACTCTCGATGGAGAACTCTTCGGTGGGCGAGGAGAGTTCCAGAATACCGTGTCCATTGTTAAAACAATGAATTCACCTCATTGGAAAGGGATAACTTTTTATGTATGTTCGATCAATCCACTTTTTGAATACTCCATTTGTCTCCTTCGTCTCTGACGCAGCTGTCATCAGATATTTGACATACCATCCCTTTCCACTCAACCATTTGAAGCGCGCTTAGAACATCTCAAAAAGCTTTTCGCACCTGGCACCGGATCATATGCGTCTGACAAGGTCATCGTTGTCGAACAAGAAAAAGCCAAAAGCCGAAAACATGTCCTCGATAAACTTAAAGAGATTGAGTCTCTAGGTGGAGAGGGTTTGATGTTGAGAAAACCGGGGTCGTTATATGAAGGGAAGAGATCCAGTACGTTGCTGAAGATCAAGGTTAGTAAAATCACCAGATCTTTTCGTCGTTGCGCTCTGTGGAACTCGTTTTCTCGTTTTCTAGTCATTTTACGACGCCGAGGCAGTGGTGACTGGCTACAAACCTGGCAAAGGACGAAATTCCGGTGTCACTGGAGCGCTGAAGTGTAAGATGGCTTCCGGAAAGGTAAATTCATATTGATCCAATCGACCCAGGTGTGAGCTCACTTTGGTTCCTTGGCAGACATTCGACGTCGGAAGCGGTTTGAACGACAAACAACGTCAAAGTCCCCCCAAAATCGGCTCGATTATTGTGTATAGGTTCCAAGAACTCACCAAGGACGGTGTTCCGAGGTACGGTCTACTGTTTTCGGATTCGGGAGTAAAATGAATTCATACGCATATCTCTTTCGTCGTATTTTCGTCCTAGATTCCCTACTTATTTGGGAGAAGCCGCTGATAAGACCGAGCCCAAAGACGCTGTCGTCCCAGATCATCGAAAAGCCGGGGCGAAGAAATCCGATGCACCAAGTGAATGAAGCACTGGTTCAGCGCATAAATGTACCTAAAAAGCGAGTACCACTAATCATTTATAAGGCTTTGCTTTGTTGCTTCATTATATAAGTTTGTTTGCATTTATGAACGTTGAAAATGGCATAATCACGGATCGGAATACATACGTATGTACAAGAAATTGCGGAAAGGAATACATGACAAGTCCGAGTATAGGATTATTACAACATTAACAGTACAAAGCACTAATTTAGCACCGACGGTAGCTCGGAAATTGTAGTCCTACTTGAAAGAATCGGAAGGGGGGAAAGGCAGCCATGCAGTTCATGTAATCGAGCCTCGAATAGCCAGGACGCGATCGGGTTGAGCTGTACCATTGATATTGAATTTAGACTGGGGTGTAGACGGTGTTGATACAGATGGGGCAACTGTTAGCAATGTCAGTAATGTAACCAGTTACACACACAAATTGCCGTACTGTTTCCAAAATTGCCCAAAGTATAAGCACGCGTTCTGACCATTAAGCTAAGAGGAAAAACAGGATCAGCGGACGTGTTAGAATGAATGGAAGCAAGCAAAAGGGAAGTAACATACGTTCCAGCCTTGATCAGCTCGACCAGTCTCGGGTGCTTCTTAGACTCAGCCATGAACAATCCTGTGATCAATACGCCTGTTTTGGGATCACCCAAAACAATTTTTTGTAGAGAGGGGTTCTGTGACACGCGAAGAATGGCTTCATTCCAGACGCTTGGGACTTGCGTGGCGAATGTGTGTAGAGACGGAGATTTGGCCAATGCATTAGTCAATAAATCTATGGGTCCACCGCCTGCAGGAGAAGAAGGGCCATTGATCAAGGGTGACGTGGGAGGCGAAGTATCTGACACAGGAGTAGAGGCAGATAACGGTGTTGATGTAAGTACCGAGAAAGAAGGAAGGCCTTGCGAAACCGTAGAATAAGCCATCGCTAGTAGTGCCTGTGGATTATCATCCGACATGCGGAACGCCACATTGGCTGACTCCTAAGATGAATGATGGATCAGCTCGTGTTCGAGGGAGTGAAAGTCGAACGACGAACCAGGCGACCCCAATTTTCGACTGCAGCAGCTAGCCTTGTCAAGACATATCGGATCCGTGGAAGCGTCAAATAAGCATTTGGTGCTTTACGCAAGGAAAGATAACCAATGCCTCGCAACCCATTTAACGCATCACAAAACTCTTTCGTAGCGAGATCCACCCCACCAGAAGTAGGGCATGAATCTAGGCAGATATCGATATCCCGGATATTTTTGCAGCACTGAAGGATGGCACCAAGTTGGGGGAAAATGCCCGCGGAAACTAACCTTTGGACGTATGGAGCTACTAAGTGTTCCCGAGTCCGCAGAGCATGGAGAAGAGCTGTTGCCTGATCTGGGGACGTTATATGGACAATGGAATAATAATGAGGAAGAGCGATGCGTTGGAATTTTTTTGAAACGAGAAGAGGTGCAAGACGATTCCGGATTGCTGAAAAGCTGCGCCTTTTTGCCACCGACGGGGAAGTAGGGGCAGTAGAAGCCAACCACTTTGGGCGAGGGGGAGGAGGGTCAAAAGGCGCAGTAACACAGAGACAGAGAATTTGTCCAGTAAGTTCTTCGGGGAGCATATTGATTGAGGCCATTTTCGACGTTATATCATAGGAGACCGGGTGCCAGAGTTATGATACAATAAGCTTTAAGCTTTTGTTTAGATGATTAAAACTGGGATGAAGGAAAAAATGTTTACCGTGTATCAGGAAGTGGTGGTGGAAGTACGAAGGAAGGCAAGTTGAATCGAGTTGAGACTGAGTTGGGTGCATTAAGAGAATTAGAGTGTACGTAAACCTGTACCGAATTGCTGTCGGCGGTCGCCACGTTTCCCAGAGTGTCCGTCTTATGTAATCGTTGTCTGTGATTCTGGTTTTCAACTTCCATCCTAGGCAGACGTTTCATCCTGGAGGATCGGGCTAAGATGTTTTCCCTCCTCATTGTCAAAACTAATGGTGTCAGTAAACCGAAAGATTTCGGTAAATCTCGGCATCCTTCCAAGTGTCTTTCTCGGTCCTTTCGATACAAGCTTTTTTGCATCTTGGTTCCCCTTCCATCTTGTTTTGATTGCAAGAAATCTGGCTTCCAGTTATATGGTTATCGCTGAAGGTGATCGTATCTCAAGTGTAAACACATACCAAGCGCTCAGCGCTCATCCCGGGAATAGGGCTGTGGCATGCATCTTGACAAGTGTATGCTTGCCACAGCTTGATCGTCGCATTCTCGACTCACAGCCTCGTACACTTGAATCCACTCAATTGGCCCTGCCAGTAAACACATGCGATCCGATTGCATTGCTCAATGCTTTTCATGTCCTGTCAAATTTCAATGCTCAGTCATGGTTGAGCTTAGCCTGCTTCAGCTTTTTTTTTTTTTGTGCGGTGATAAGTGATGAGCTCCAGAGAGAAAGGCATCTGACATATCTACAGTCGAAAATTGCGTGCGTTTTCAGATACCTCGAACACTGATCACAACAGTATCGTGTTTTCATCATCAGATGTGGAATCGGAAGGCCATGTCTATGCACACAAATATAGCGCGTCGTCTGGACAGCACCGAGAATGCGACGTACTTGATGTAGCAACAGCAATGGACAGACAGTATGGTGAAAATCAGGCTCAGGGCTGAGAATATCCATTACTCACTCTATCGACACTTCCGAGACAAGATTTATTCAGTCTGTAGTAGATGTTTGATCACAAGGACATTTGTCGAATGCACTAGGCTTGAACCTAGAGATTCGATGTGTTTGGCCTGAGTCAAAATTTCTTCGAACAACGAACACAGTAAGTAAAGAGTATGTTATGTACCAACTTGAAAGGCGAGGCTAAAATTAGTTGGGTACAAATCCAAGTCCGGGGATGAAACAAAAAGAGAGTCTCAACAACAGGGAAGAAAAACATTCAAACGCGAACAGCACAGAAGAAGATGGGCCAAAGCGAGTGTTACGAAGAATAAATATTAGAATGCGACCCATGCGACCACGCCTGTCACTACACTGAGGAGAACCTCCGGAAATACGCCGTTGTAAAGGGCGCCATTAGTACTATTGTTTGACGATGAGCACTTGAAGATATTTGTTGTTCGTGGTAAGGGTGGGGGGAGGGGGCAGGATAAAGTAGGTAAAGGGGGGTTCGTCTTGGAGAGCAGGGAGACCAGTAAAGGTAGTATCATCTCACCTAGAACTTGGACCACTAGTAGTCGCACTCGGATTTGCACTGGCAGATCCCGAGCCAGCCGACGCAAGGGGTGTAGTAGCAGTGGTAGAAACAGAGGCGAGAATGGAACTTGGATCCAGTGTTACACCCTGAATATAGAGGTATTGGGAAAGTATGGAGTTGATAGAAGCAGGATGGTCACCAGATTGCTACAAGATCAACTCAAGCTTAAAATATACTCACTGCTTGGGCACATAAAGCCTCCGCGGCGGATAGTGCCGTCTGCAAATCGTTGCCAGTGCAAGCGCCCTCGATACACGTCGCGGTGTTGGAAATGAATTGTGGGTTGGAACAAAGGCAAGCATCGTCAGTGGAAGAACAGTTACCGAAGGAAGTAGAACTGGTGGCGGTTAAACACGGAAGGGCACAGGCTAGAGAAGCGGGTAAACGAGACAGACAACCTGGGTCTTGAAGGGACACGACGTACTGGGCAGATTAAGCTGCCTTGGGGAAAATCCAAACGTAGAGGTGGAGCCTGCCACTGCTGCTGTAGCTAGTAGAAATGTGAAAGAGCGCATTGCCGAATCTGACGCGGCAAGTATCGATATCTGAACGCCTAATCTCAGTATGTCAAGAGCGTAAAATGGAAAGAGCAGAGCGCGAGAAAACTGTAGAAGCTTTGTGGGCTGGTATATATATGACCTGAAGGATTGATGTCCAATCTTGCATTCAGCACTCTAACACCACCAACAGTTTTGTGTTCTGGATCTCACACCCAGATTACTATGGTTCACAGGGTACTTCCGATTTCTTGAATATTGCGAATAATGTCTTAAATTTTTGAGTAATCAAAAATCTGAGTAGACAGTCTTGTTTAGAATCATGTTAAGCTTGTATTTTATCTTACATGTTAGAGCAGATAAGGCATAATCAGAGCGTCGGACCATGACCGAGCAAAACAGGGTACTTCTGCATCTTGGGTCACACTAAGTCACATCAATGCCGCTGCTCGGCACTCTGGCACACTTGGCCATTTGATGCTGGGTTGAGGCAGAACTTGTGTTGATCACGCTTTTGGAGAGTTTGCCGAGGCCACGGCATGAGGTTGGAATCAAATATTGTCACGTCGCATACCCTCTTCACTTTATCTGCTTGTCGAATCTCTACAACATATTGGATTGCTTCTAAAATTGCTATGCTAGTCGATTAGAACCTCAACTTGATGCCCATGTAATTTTTACAGTAATCTACCAGCTCTTTGTATGGTTCCTGATGCTTCAATCTAAAATCACGCTTGTATATTACAGTCTTTTGGTCTTGTACATATGCATAACTTGAATACACTCTATTTCATATAGTACAGTTTGTTCATAGAGAACCTAAAAAGTACTACATAAAAAGTCCGGGGGCATTTATTGACCTAGAACGTTCAAAATATGAGATTTTCGAAAATGCGGAAGTACCCTGTGAACCATAGTATGCATCAATATCAAGTGCAGTTGGGGACAATCAAAGTCGACAAAAAAATGAGTGAGCTTTCCCAGGCTCAGATGATAGTCACCTTGCTTGCAAGGTCTACTATGGTAAGGTAGAGCTCAAGCAAGTTCCGCACATGTCACCTGACCAGCATGACACGACCTTCAAAAATTAATAGCAGCCGTTTATCGACATATATAGAAAATTGGTTGGCAACGAAAGTTTTGCTAGAGGGATCCAAAACTTTCTGCACGAACCGATTTCAAGAAGGCAGATTTATGAGACTGCTATTAATTGTTTCGTGGATCAAAATAGCAGTGGGTCACAGTCACCTGACATGTGCGGGTCTTGCTTGAGCTCTACCTTGTTTTAAGATAAGCAAATTAAGACAGGATCTTCTGTCCCGTCTGAACTATTGCCTACCATTCAGAGCTCCTTACTTGAATTTATGGTATTTCTATCAAATTTTCTACCAGTGTCAGGCAATGACCAGGTAAAATTAAGGATATGCAACTGCTCGGTCACAGAGAAGTCACATCTTAATGCTCAGGCGGCACAGCGGCATCATGGCGGGATCAAGTCTAATCATGGCTAGTGAATTTTATGAACTTGATGGGGTACAAACAGAACATCATGTATTATTTGAAGGGGTCTCTGGCTGAGAATATGTACTTAAGTGAGTATTATACTGTGAAGTAAAGGGATGGTGGTAAGAGGGTATGTACATGTGAGGGAAGGAAGAGGTACAAGGTATAGTAGATGTACTGAAATGAGGTTGTGAAAATATTGGTCTATGTCAAGGTATAATCACAGTAGGTGACATGTTGAGATTGTAGTGAGCGAAAGTATTGTTGCTCCGATGAGTGGAAGATAATGATGGTATGAGATTATTGACAGTAGAGCCAAATTGGCAGTGCGGGAAGTTAGAATGAAGCAATGGGGAAGGTGAATGATAGTGTGATGGTGGAGAATGGGAACAATGATGCAGGAAATAAGAATACAGTGATGGGGATTGAGGGTTTGATGACAATACTGGGGAAAGCAGCCACTGACTCAATGAAGGCTTGTCAAGACCATGCCTCAGTGCCTTGCTCTGGCACTCAGTACTCCAAGATCCTGTTAAGATCATGTACACCGTGAAGCCGTGCCAGAGGCCACAAGGTGTCTAAGGGCAGAGGGTCAAATGGGACAGTAGTGAAGTTATTAACAATACCGCCATTATGCTGCTAGTCCCCGGAGATCGAGAATAGAGAAGACGAGAACTAGAAGCAGCCTAATCGGAGTGGTGGTATTGCCGGTGATGAGGAGCGAACCAAAGAACTTATAAGTCCTGAGGTTAGAGTAAGAAATACTTCTAGGCAACGAGCCTGAAGAGTTGAAGAGGATGATCTGAGTTGATGAGGATAATCTAAGTTGGTCTAAGTTGATAATTAAACTGAGGAACTACAGTATAGTACAGGTAGTATTTATACCTACTAATCAGCATATCAGGGCGGAGCGCCAGACTAGCTACTAGGAGCTATACATATAGTACCTGCAGGGTAAGGAATAAGACAATAAGGGGAAGCTAGAATGAATGGGAATGTGTAGTGAGAAAGAACACAAGTCCCTTTCATCCTAGTTCCTTCTTATTGTCTTATTCTCTTCCCTGCAGGTACTACTCGTATAGCTCCTAGTAGTTAGTCTGGCGCTCCGCCCCAATGCGCCGATCCGTAGATATAAATACTGCCTGTACTATACTGTAGTTCCTCAGTTTAATTATCAACCAAGATTACCCTCTTCAACTTAGGTTCTCCTCTCCAACTTAGTTTGTCCTCTCTTGTCTCTAAGTCTTCAGGCTCGTCGCCTTGAAGTCTTCCTTACTCTGACCTTCGGACTTACAAGTTCTTTGGTTTGCTCCCCATCGCTGGGGTTACCGCCGCTCCGGCTTAGCTGCTACTAGTTCTCCCCTTCTCTATTCTCGATCTCCGGGGACTAATGGAATAATGGCGGTGTTGTTAATAACTTCACTACTGTCCCATTTGACCCTCCGCCCTTAGACACCTTGTGGCCTCTGGCACAGCTTCACGGTGTACATGATCTTCACATATCCCCCTCTTAGGCTTGAGCCCTCGAAAGCCGTTAGCATCGGGATTTATCAGATTAGTCATACGAAAAAAAATTTCTTGTCAATTCCCCATAAGCCAAACACAATTCGAAGGAAATTTTTATCTGGTCCGTGCGCTGTTTTTGCCATATAAAAGGGCCAGGGTTTTACCGGTATGGCCTAACTTTTCTTCTCAAAAATTCCTAAGTCCAACAAAATGACGACCAGCAGCACCACCACCTCCACCATCAATAACCCCACCGCCAGTACTTCCTCCCACCCTGCCGACCCTCCGAGTCCCGGCGCCCCTGTCGACAACAAAGAAGATTGTATCATGAGGGAGGCTGTTAAGATCATGTACACTGTGTAACCGTGCCAGAGGTCACAGGGTGTCTAAGTGTGGAAGTCGAGTGGGACAGTAGTGAAGTTATTAACAACACCGCCGTTACGCCGTTAGTCCCCGGAGATCGAGAGTACAGAAGAGAGAAACCAGTAGCAGCCAAGTCGGAGCGGCGGTAGCGCCGGTGACAAGGAGCGAGCCAAGGAACTTATAAGTCCAAAGGCTATAGAGAGTGCTCCAAGGTGGTGAGCCTGAAGACTTAAGAGATGGACGGAGATAGAAGGGGAATCTAAGTTGTTGAGAGATCTAAGTTGATAATTAAACTGAGGAACTACAGTATAGTACAGGTAGTATTTATACCTACTAATCAGCATATCAGGGCGGAGCGCCAGACTAACTACTAGGAGCTATACGTGTAGTACCTGCAGGGTAAAGTAAAAGACAATAAGGAAGGACTAGAATGAAAGGGTATGTGTAGCGAGAAAGAACAATAAGAGTGAGATTACAATAAACGGTGGATCTTCGGAATACTGAGCGGCGGAATGAAGGTCCGAAGCATGGGCTTGACAGAGGCTCTCGAGAGAATCAAGAGAGTGAAGGCACGGAAGGCGGAGGAGGCCGCTAGGAGGAAAGCTGAAGAGGAGGCAGTTGTGAGGAGAGCAGTAGAAGAGGAGCAGAGGAAGAAGGAGACCGCAGCATGGGCAGGAGCGGTGAGGAAGAAGGCAGCACGGGAGGCACGAGATTGGGCCGACCGGGCTCAACAGCAAAAAGAGAAGGTGACAGAGAGAAGGAGGGTATTGGCTGCTGTGGTGACAGCAAGGAGCCGGCGGGGTACCTCCCCTAGTGAGGTATCTGTTTCTCCGAGGAGGCCTGTGGTGGAAATCTTGAAGGTAAAGGGTAAAGAAAAAGGCAGGGCCCAGGTACTGACAAGACTGTGCCTACAGGTCAATAACTATAGAGGTTCTGAGGTCGGATATGGGCCGGAAATGGCCCGGGATAACTCCGAGGTCCAAAGCTGAGTACTGGCCTGTAGTACACACTGGGAGTGGGACGTCAGTGAAGCTATTAGCAACATCCTTCACACACTGTTGTGTCCCTGGGAATATAATGGCAAGGATATAATGTCAAGATGAGCAGCCTAGATGGGGTTCCTGTGATCTGGGAGTCCAGAGCAGCTTGGAAGCAAAGGTAAAAGAGATATTAAAGAGTGGGATAAGGTGGTACACTTGATTTCAAGCTTCACTACAATGTACAAAGTATTCTAGCTTATATACCTCCCAAATACAGTCAGAAGACCTCGATGAAAGCTCAGAATAATAAATAAGTCACAAGGTGATTATTCCGAAGTCCGGCCGCTCTGGGAAGCATATGGGGTGAATTGCATGCATATGACAGGTACGTCCCCCATTACCTAGAAATACCTGGTCCCTTACTGACTTGGTGATTTTTAGCCCATGGGTGAGGATCCCAATGATGGTGACAACGGCAACGATGATGACGATGATGATGAAAAGGAACCTTGCAAACACTGCAAGGCCAAGAAGATCCCTTGCCAGATGCAGGCTGGCAAGAGGAGTTCAATAATTTGCAAACCCTGCCACAACACCAAAGTACGGTGCTCATACTCCAACCAGCCCTTCACGGTGAAATGAGAAGGAGGGTCCAACCCAACTGGCAGGCGCCTGGCCATTCTCGAGAGCCAGATGGCTCAGCTACTCGCCGACAATCTGCAACTCTGAGAGGGCCAGGTGAAGGCCAATACCTATCATCGCCACCTCAATCGGAAGTTGGATTGGCTGATGATGGAGACTGCCAGAAGGAGGAATTTTCCCCCCAAGATGCCAGAGGCCAGGCCATCAAGACTGCTGAAGAAAAGAAGAAGGGTTGTGGATAGTGAGGAGGAAGAAGAAAGAGAGAGGGAAGAGGAAGGAGATGAACCGGCACCAAAGAAGGCCCAGTCGGAGAAGGGAGAGGAGAAGGAGGTGTAGTGTAGATAACGGACTTCGGACTTCGGCCCTTGGCCTCTTCTTGTATTTCCTCTACCTTGCTCCGCTGCTATGTATATATTTCTTTGATTTTGTATATATAACCAATGTCATTGCATGTTGAAGCTGCAAGCAAACGGGCCACGGAGCGGCGCAAAGAAGAATTAATTTGAAGTATAAGTAGTTTTAAGTGTAGGTGAAGGATAAGTCAATAAACAAGTTAGTTAGTAACGAAGCATGAAAATGAACAAGATGAATAAGAGAGTAAACACTCAATTTGCTATCATTGTGTTTACCCTCTCAATGCAATGAAGTAAATGTCATGCACTGACACTAATCCACAACGCTGTAATTCCCTCCTTCCTCCCAAGTAACGCCCCCAAACCTCCTTCCCCTCTTGGGAACCTCCCGACACCACCTTAAGACCTCCTCAAACCGCCACCCAAAACTCAATACCTCCACAGCCGCCTACCGTCTGACAGACCCGGGAGCTCATCCATGCCTCCATCAGCCCGCCCTCATGTATTCTAGATCATCCCCATTAAGTGCCCACTTTACACAGTGATCCCCTGATCCTTTCATCTTGTCTATATAAGTACCCTTATATCCTAAAGATCACCAGCTTGGTATATTTTGAACACACACCCTTTACATAGGTCCAGTCCCTGTCCCTTTGTACCTGCTAACTATACGGATTTCTCTTTACTCTCTGTTTCTCTATCTCGGTTTCCTTAACTCTGTTTCTCGTCTCATTGATCATCTGCGCGATCCAATATACACTTATACTCCACGTCTAAGCAACCCGAGTGAGTCTTTGACCTCCCTCAACCAATACTAAAGCTCCCCAAATGTCTATCATTGTGGTGAGCCAACCCCCCCAATTATCCTCAAGCTCCCTAATTGCTCCAAGAGCTCTGGGACCTTAATCTAGATAACGTCGGAGCTTCCCCTCATGCCCAACCAAGTGTTGCTCCTCTGTTATCACCTCCACAGCTCAAGGACGGCAGCAGCTGCCTCCAACCCCTGGGACCTCTTTCCTGGCTCATACTCGATTGGGAACTCTCACGACTGACTCTCCCATCGTCTAACAGCTATAACGATCCTACATTGACGTCCCTAGCTATTACAATCCATACTACGCAACACTCTCATGTCTACTAGTTCCAGTCACCTCCACCTTCCTCCGTTCACGTCCTAGGGACCTCCCTGGACCCTCTAGGAAACCCCCCAAGGGTCACCTCTCACTACTCAAACTACTACTAGGTCATTCCTGTCCTTGGTCGCAGTTCCCGTAGCTCCCTTCGAGCTCCAGCTTGCTCCTAGCATGCTACAACATAAACTTCTCATACCAAACCCACCTTTAAGACCACTTCTGACCCAAGTCTTACAGTAAACTTCGGCGGAGAACAGAATTTTGGGGAAAGGAAGAAAGTGTTTTGTGATCAAGGTCCAGGCTTGTGAGGGTATCAAGCATGGAATGCGGGTACCAGTTCATCAGCAGCAACCCAGGAGAATTCATTGTCGGTACCTTCATAACCGGCCCACCAAATATAATACCAAAGAGGACAACACTTATACCTTCTGTCCAGTTATCTGCGAGCAGCTGAGCCATTTGGCTCTCCAACACTACCACCCACTCGCCGGTCGGATTTGCGCCTCCTTCTCGCTTCACCGTTGAGGGCCGTCCGGAGAATGAACACTTCACCTTCGCGTTGTGGCAGGGTTTACAGATAACGGAGCTTCTCTTACCAGCCTGCATCTGGCAAGAGAGTTTCTTGACCCTGCACCATTCACAGGGAGCCCTATCATCGTCCTCGTCATCTTCCCCGTCACCGCCGGCAACCTGTAAGTTGGAAGTTAGTAATGGCTGGAGAGAAGGACAGATCACTGCATACCTCAGCCTGTACTCTCTCCTTTCCTTTCCCCTTTAC
This sequence comes from Lentinula novae-zelandiae, assembly GCA_027921425.1. Taxonomy (NCBI): domain Eukaryota; kingdom Fungi; phylum Basidiomycota; class Agaricomycetes; order Agaricales; family Omphalotaceae; genus Lentinula; species Lentinula novae-zelandiae. The sequence continues at coordinate 7,235 of MU823735.1, read as the reverse complement.
CTTCCTAATCTCCACGATCGGCTGCCGAGTGGATACTGAAATATCACTGGGAGAAGTCCCATGTTGACTCCTAGCAGTGGCGGCGTCAGCCAACCGCCTCCGTCTCTCCGTGATGTCCTCTTCCTGAGTTTGGGCCCGCTCAGCCCTTTCTCGTGCCTCCTGCGCGGCCTTTCTTCTGGCGGCGTTGGCCAGCTCAGTTGCCTCCTTCCTCTTTTCTTCTTTGCTGCTGCCTCCGCCTTCCTCTCCTTCACCCTCTGCACCCTTGCTAGGGCCCTCCTCATTATCTCCTCATCTTGGTCGTCATCATTGCCACCGGCGGTCCTGGGAGTGGGCGGAGTTGGGGGCAGGTTGGAAGGCCCAGCGGCGGGACTGGAGCGGGTGTTGCTGGTGGTGGTGATGGTTCTGCTAGCAGACATTTTGGACTTAGAAATTTTCTGGAGAAAAGTTAGGCCCACAGCGGTAAAATCCTGGCCCTTTTTATAGGGCCAAAATGGCGCATGGACCAGGGCAATTCTCGAATTGTGATCGGCGTATAGGGGAATCAACAGAAATATTTCCTTGCTGACTAAAAGGATAATTCCCAATGCTAATGGCTTTCGAGGGCTCAAGCCTAAGAGGGGGATACTGTCAAGTCCATGCCTCAGTGCCTTGCTCCGCCGCTCGGTATCCCAAGATCTACCGTTTATTGTAATCTTCTTCTTATTGTTCTTTCTGGCTACACAAACCCTTTCATCCTAGTTCCTTCTTATTGTCTTATTCTCTACCCTGCAGGTACTACTTGTATAGCTCCTAGTAGTTAGTCTGGCGCTCCGCGCCGATGCGCCGATCTGTAGATATAAATACTGCCTGTACTGTACTGTAGTTCCTCAGTTTAATTATCAACTTAGATCAACCAAGATCCTCTTCAACTTAGATTCACCTCTCCAACTTAGTCCGCCCTTGTAAGACCTGGGTCAGAATAGGTCTTAGGGTAGGTTTTGGTATAAGGGGTTTATGATGTAGCATGCTAGGAGCAAGCTGGAGCTCGAAGGGAGCTATGGGAACCGCGACCGAGGACGGGAATGACCTAAGAGTAGTTCGGATTGAAGGGTGTTGACCTTTGAAGAGGTTCCTAGGAGGTCCTGGGAGGTCCCTAGGACGTTAAGGGAGTTAAAGGTTGCTAAGAGCTGGGGAACGTCGGACGATCTGTAGTAGATAGGATTGACAATACTGGATTGTGATAGATTGTAGATGTAGTGAGTTCCGGGCGTAGGAGCTCCCGATGGAGTGTAAACCCGGGAAGTGGAGGTAGAGGCCGATGTCCTCAAGCGTTGGGGGTACTAACGGAGAAGCGATACGTAGTTCGACATAGGGGATAGCTTCAACATTAACTAAATCAAGGTCCCTGAGCTTGTGGAGCACTTGGGGAGCTTGAGGGAAGTTTGGGGGAGGTCGGCTCACCAAAACGATAGATGTTTGGGGAGCTTTAGTATTGGTTGAGGGAGCTCGAAGACTCACTCAGATTGCTTAGACGTGAGGTAAAAGCGTGTATTGGATTGTTTAGACGACTGTAGAGATGAGATAGTAGTAGAGAAACAGAGATAAAGAAACAGAGAGTAAGAGAAATCCGTATGGTTAGCAGGTACAAAGGGACAGGGACTGGACCTATGCAAAAGGGTGTGTGTTCAAAATATACCAAGCTGGGGCCTGGGGACGTTGCAGAGCTACTTAAATAGGTACGGGAAGTGAACAAGGGAACATTAGGGGATCTGGAAACATGAGGCAGATAATCGAGAGAGGTAGGTGATCGAGATTAGTACTTGATGGGGTTAGTGTCAAGCCCATGCCTCGGGACCCATTCTGCCGCTCGGTATTCCGAAGATCTACCTTTTATTGTAATCTCTCCTTATTGTTCTTTCTCGCTACACATACCCTTTCACTTTAGTCTCTCCTTATTGTCTTACTTAGACCAACTTAGATTCCCTTTCTAACTCGGGCCATCTCTTAAGTCTTCAGGCTCACTACCTTGAAGCACTCTACTATAACCTTAGGACTTATAATGTTCTCTGGTTCGCTCCTCGTCACCGGCGATACCGCTGCTCCAACTGGGCTGCTCCTAGTTTCTCTCCTCACTACTCTTGATCTCTGGGGACTAGCGGCGTAATGGCGGTGTTGTTAATAACTTCACTACTGTCCCACTCGACTTCTGCTCTTAGACACCTGTGGCCTCTGGCATGGTTACATGGTGTACATGATCTTAACAGTTAGTGGTAGGAGGATTTGTATGCGTGTCGGGGTGGTCGTCAGGACGTTTGGGTAGGTGTATCGGGGAAATGGTGGTACTGTCCTGGGGAGGTGCCTACTGTCTTGGGGAGGTGCAGAGATAGATAGGAAGTATGAGAATGTGTGGCTGGTACTGGGACTGATCTGGTTGTAGCCAGGGCATGACATTTTACCCCCCCCTGTAACCCCTTCGCGCCCTCGCGATGGGTAGACGCGTTTTCTGGGAAGTCACCTGACAATCACGTGGTACCCGAAAATTTTCTTGTTGAAGTCCGTCAGATACCTGCTTTTCCCCCCTCTTCCACCACCTCAGTTTTACGGGTCAAACTCCTATAACTGCAATGTCCTCTGATCCTGCTCGGTCCCCTTCTCGCACGCCCTCTCCTCTGTTACCTCCTCTTACTGCTTTGGGGGAGGTACCTTCCCCAGATTCTGAATCCGATGGGGAGGTCGAACAAGATCAGTTGGCTTTCACCCTGGAGTCGCCGTCTTGTCCACAGCTTCAGCTGTTTGAGACAGTCTTTAATACTGGCAAGCCACTCTTGGGTTACTGTCAGGACGATCCCTTGTGGCTTCTTCTAGCAGAGGTAGCCTCTCCCTGTACCAATTGTTCGAAGAACCCGGGTAAATGCCAAGTTTTGCCGAACTCCCCTCAATGTACCAACTGTTCCGCCAAAAAGACTTGTAGCCTTGGGAAGATCCTTCAATATCGGTATTTCGCTCATCACTGTAATCAAGATCTTGCATACAGCCATAGGTTCTTGGAGCTCCACGGAACTCCCGCACATCAATCAACATGGGGTATTCCTTTGAGCGTCTGGTGTGAATACGATGCTGCTCTTCATGCACGTACCTCCTCTACTTCGACCCTCCTAGAGCTGAACATGCTGGACGAATGGGATACTGCTGATGCTGACCAGCAGGAGCTGCAGAAGTTCCTTGCCTTGCAACAGAGCAAGACAGCTGTCACAGCTAAACGTAAGCGCGACCGCTCCCCTTTGCCTGTGGCTGGTCCCTTCAGCAAAAAGATCCGGTCTGATGCTCCCAAGAAATGTTCTCATCATAAGTCCCCTGTGGCAGAGGCGACTCCGGACTCTCCCCTTTGCATCCGATTGGTGGTTCCCCCGGGTCGTCCAGTCGTAGCCTCCTCTTCCCTCCCTGTTTGCCCTCGCGCCTCCCCTTCCCTAATGGAGGTACTTCACAGGGACCTGCCGATGCAGGGTCCCAGTGATCTGGTTCAATTGGCAGCTGTTGCGGAAACACATTCTGGTTTGGTTCAGCAAGGTGTTTCTTCCCCCCCTGCTTGAACGCCTATAAAGGGTGCAGGGCAGGACCTCCTTTCCTCCAAAATGCCTCCCACTCCTCATTCCCAAAAATGAACTGTTGTAGCCTTTCGTAGTCATTTTGTAGCCGTAGTATTTTGTATTCCTGCTTTTCTTTTTCTTGGTTGACGAATAAAATGTCTTTTTGTTGTCTTTTCTTATTGCTCCGCTTAGTGTGTGACACTCAGAGAGAGTGAAATCGTAGTACGTCCAAGGGTGCCTTTTGTCATTAATTTGTCGTTAGTGTCATAGGGTTTGTTGTCCCCGTTGTGTCTTTTTCTCCCCTCCTGTCTCTCTCTTTTTTAGCCCTTGTACCCTCTTCTGCCCTCTAAAGTGTCCTCCTCGTCTTCTTGTGCTTCCCGTTCCAGAGAGTCCCAGTGTGCCTGCAATGGCCGGCGTTTCCTTGAATGCTTATTGTGCCAACTCCGCAGCAGTGTGGTTGAACCCGCCATACCTTCCCATCCTACCCAAGAGTTGAATTCGTCGCCGTACCCCTCCCATTTGACCAGGTATTCTATCTCTTCTGGTTGTCCCCTTATTGGTTTTGAGTCTAGGATGCTTTCGACGAAGTGTTCCGTCTTCCCTTTTATGAAGACTGGGGGAGGTGGGGAGTTCTGTTGTTTGAACTTATCATGGAAGTGAGGCTTCAGCCTATTGACATGGAACACATTGTGAATCTTGTGGAGGTCCCCAGGGAGGTCCAATCAGTAAGCATGACTCCCTACTTTCGACAAGATTGAATAGGGGCCCGTCCACTTGTGATCTCGTTTCTTCATAGGTCGTCTAGTCTTGACGTTTTCCATATTCAACCAGACGTGATCACCCTCTTTCCAGTCCGGGGCCTCCTGTTGTTTTTGGTTTGCGTACTTTGCATAGGCCTCGTTAGCTACCCGAATTCGTTCCTGAAGGTAAGCATGTAGCTCCTTGAGGTTGGACGCGTATTCATTGACCTCCACTCCTTGCACCTGCTCCAGCGTAATAGACAGCTTTGGATGATACCCCTTGTTGGCAAAGAATGGTGAGACACCCGTCGTCGTGTTTGGGGTGTTGTTGTATACGAATTCAGCTATCGGTAGTAGGAGGTCCCAGTCGTCCTGGTTATAGGAGCAATAGATCCGAAGGTACGCCTCCACAGACTGGTTTACTCGCTCCGTTTGTCCATCCGTTTGGGGGTGATATGCAGTAGATAGGCGGGATTCGATTCCTAGTACCCTGCAAAGCTCCCTCCAGAACTGGGACATGAATAGGGAACCCCGGTTGGAAGTTATATCGGAGGGCATCCTGTGCTTTGAGAAGACATGTGTTATGAACAGATTGTTCCGCGTCATCCGTCGTATAACAGGGAACGTATATGGCCTGTTTGGTGAGTCGGCAGACTACTACAAGGATGGCATCATATTTCTCCGGACCTGCCGTGACTGGGAGTTGGGTGATGTGATCGAGGGAGATTGAGGACCAAGGCCGTTGGCCAATTGGTAGTGGGCGGAGGTTCCCATAAGGTTTGGAGCGACTGGCTTTGGCTCTCAGACACGGGTGACAGCTCCGCACGTAGTAATTCACGTCTTTGGACAACCCCTTCCAGAAAAACAGTTGGTTTACGAGCTTCTTGGTGCGTTTCTCCCCCGGGTGTCCCCTCAGTTTATGGTCGTGGTATGACTGTAGGACCTCCCTTCATAGAGTTCCAGTGTCTGGGACGTATATGCGACCTCCCCTCTTTATCATCCCATCCTCCCAAACGAGAGATTCCTCCTCGTTGTGTGCAATCCTCTTCAGTGCTTCAATCATAGTCGTGTCCTTTGGAGCTTCCCTTACTCGATTTACTAGCAGGTCCTCGCCCATGAGGATGGCAGCATTCAGACGTTCTGGAGGTATGAGTACCCTTTCCCTCCCCGCTAGGACCTGATCCCTTTGAGCTCCCTTCTTTGGGTACACGTCTGATCTCCGGGTGAGTGCGTCTGGTTTAGCTCCCAACCTCCCTGGTCGATAGTTGATGACGAAGTCGTATCCTGAAAGAAGCTCTGCCCACCGGGCTTGTCGTGCTGTTAGTTGCTTCGTAGTGGAGAAATACTGGAGGTTGTTATGGTCAGAGTATACTTGGATCTGATGTCGGGATCCTTCACAGTACGCCCTCCATTGTTTGAAGCAATCCACAATAGCTAGGAGTTCCTTATCGTAGATGTTGTAGTTCAGTTCCGCGGAGATCATTGATCGTGCATGGAAGGCGATGGGGTGTATCTCCCCTGTTTCTGGATCCAACTGTGATAGGATCCCTGCTATAGCCAAGTCGGAGGCATCGCATTCGAGGATTACTGGTAGGTCCGGGTTGTAATGTCCCAAAACTGGGGCTTCGGAGAAAGCTGACTTCAGAAGTTCGAAGGCACTGCTACACTGTGGTGTCCAGTTCCACACGGAGTCTTTTCGGAGGAGCTTTGTGAACACCTTGGTGATTCCCGAGTAGTTGTCTATGAACCTCCTATAGAAGTTTGCAAATCCGAGGAACACCTGGAGCTCCTTAACCGTCCTTGGTTTCGGCCAGTCCATTACCGCCTTCACTTTCTCTGGGTCCATGGATACTCCCAGTGGTGATATAATCACCCCCAAGTATTCAACAGTGTCAACGTGGAATGCACATTTTTCCGGCTTTGCATGGAGGTGGTTCACCCATAATCGTTCAAGGACCTTCCTAACGTGTTCCACATGGGATGCTTCGTCGTCCAAATAGATCAGTATGTCGTCCAAGTAAATCACCATGCAAACGTCCACCATATCGTGAAAGATCTCATTCATGAAGAATTGAAACACGGAGGGAGCATTTGTGAGCCCAAAAGGCATTACTGTTAAGATCATGTACACCGCGTAACTGTGCCAGAGGTCACAGGGTGTCTAAGTG
>MU823734.1:0-23424 GCA_027921425.1 Lentinula novae-zelandiae | reverse complement strand
CTTCTTTTCATCTTATCTTTTTCCTTATCTTGTCTTATCTTCTATATCCCTTATCTTATATTCTGCCTTATCTTGTCACCTGACCTATTATTTATACTTACTGATACAACATGCGCTTTTCATTTACTTATATTAAATACAGCAGTCTCACAACACACATACAGCATGACGATTGAGCTTTCATTACTTACACATTGCTTTACTTATGTATTACTTATGTTTACCACTAACCCAGGCTATTGGGCATTACTGGGGCAGAGGGTTGTTTACTCGTATATAAGCTGTAGTTACTTGCTGTATTTCCTTAGCTTTGATCTCGTCTATTCTACCTGGTTTAGCCAGAATCTTTGCTTGTCTCTTCTATTGCTCCGCTTTCTAAGTTTTCTCTGAAGTGTGACGCCTGGTGACACCTGTTACTAGAACCAGTCGCTGACACATAGCCAATGGCAGTATGGTGAATTTGTTGATGAGGTGGCCTCCATAGTCTCAGGCTTTACGAATGACTATGATATGTAATTTGGAGAACAATAAGAAGTGCAAAGGATCGAAAGAAACAACGGGAAATGGAATGATATGTCAATCACAACCTGTATGGTAATGTTGCGTGTGATGGCGGGCTCAATGTCCGGTCCGTCTGCTCCCTCTACAGATACTCCCTAGCAATAATCTGATAGGAAATATCATTGAACTAGGTTGTGCAGAAGAGGTACTTAGAGAGATGGGCGAATTGCATTCAATGAATTTTGTTCCTAGTTTCGTGTTGAGAAAAGATAGTTCCAAATAAGGAAATATCAATATACTGTAAGCGCTATCAGTGTACGTAAAATGATTGCAAATTGAAAAGTACGGGCGCCATTTTTCTTTATCTTCTCTTACACGAACCTTTATCTCTCCCGGATACAATTTGGAAATTGGTGAATCTGATCAGAAGTTTTTGTTGAAGCTCCTCACGTCAACTATGGGCTCTCAAGTGATCCTTAATCCTGACAGTCTCGTCAACATTACTACGAGTCTAAGCGCGTAAGTCTCCTCTGCGAATTTTTTCAATTGCTAAAAGGATATCATCAAAGTAGCGTTTACACCAATTCGCTCATTATTCCCCTCTGTTTTGCCGCTGCTTCCATTCTGGGTTTTGTGATTCACTTGATAGCAAGAGTTGAGCCCGTTAGAAGACTATTCAGACGAAACGGAACAGTCCCCAATTCAGAGGAATCCGCAGCACCAGTTCACCCTGAAAACCTCGTTCAGGAGCTCAATGCTCACATAGGAAGTCATGGAGGTTCTCTTATCTATGCGCACATGTTGATTAGGCTTGTCGGCACGCTAGCTCTGCTCGGATTGTCTATCACGAGTCTGATATTGGACGAGGTTAGACGGAATGGGAAACAGGGCTTGGAATTACTCGAAGGGCAGGAAGATATCGTAGATTCGCTGGGCAAGTGGGGCAAGAAACATCCAAAAAGGAAGTATGGTACTCATTACACCAAACGAGAATGGCTGGAGGCTGCTATGTGCCTCACATTCGTGCGTATCCCGTTCTCTCCCCATTAGTCTAAACTAGCTGACGCGTTTTGCGCAGCTTTATACCTCACTTCTGGCTCTGATATCGGTCACAGCGAGACCGAAGTGGAGTAAAGTTGTCACAAGACATCTCAACACTGTTCTCCTCGCCACGTTTTCTGTTTATCTGTACCGGGACGTGTATCCGCTGATAACTTTCACTCTCAAACCTAAGGACCTTTCAGAAGGTGGAATTCTATGGGCCAAAATTACTCTCCTCGCTGTCACTAGTGTGGTGATTCCTCTGGCAATTCCTCGGCCTTACGTTCCAGTTGACCCTAAAGTTCGTGCCTATATTTAATTACATGTTTAGAAAGTTACTGATATCTGAATAGAACCCTTTACCAGAGCCAAACCCAGAACAGACAGCGTCAATCTTCTCATTAGCCACCTATGCTTTCATAGACCGATTGGTGCTGGCAGCGTACCGCGTCAGTCATTTGGATTTCAACCAACTACCCCCCCTGAGTGACCATGACTCTGCGGAGTACCTCAAGTCATTGAGTTTCAAGGTCAGAACACCATTCATCTCTCACTCTCACAATCTGACAATTACTCTCCGCAGCATCTCGATGTGTTTTCTGGGGCACCAAAAAGACACCTATTTTTCGGCTTGATCCATATTTTCCGTAGCGCCTACGTGCAGCTTGCCGTGATGATTCTGGTGCATGTATTTGCGAACTTCGCCGCTCCTATTGGTCTCAACAGACTTTTGCGGTACCTTGAGCCTGGAGGTGAAATGGCCGTGGTTCGTCCATGGTTCTGGATTCTCTGGCTATTTATCGGCCCTATTGGTGGGACCATCTCAATTCAATGGTACGTTTTTGTCACGGTGAGTTCCTTGTTTTAAAGTTATCATCCGATATTTCTGAGGCTGAAATTCCTCTTGTGTTTCTGTAAAGACTCGGACACTGGTTCGCACTCAAGCAATCATCACGCAGCTCGTTTTCGAACACTCCCTCCGTATCCGTGTAAAGGCTGAGACCGCTGATTCGTCCGGAAGTTCCACATCGTCTTCACCGGAAACACTCACGCCAGACTCTGCATCTGTTCATGAAGGAACTGTCGATGGTTCCGACACAATACATTCCATTAACCCGAGCGAAGCCGAATCCACAACCGTGCATTCCAGTACCTCATCTGTTTCCTCCGGAACAGACAAGGGTAAAGCGAAGAAAACCGACAAACGCATCAAAAAGGAAACTGATGACGCTCCCTCATCTGATACAAACAACCTCGTTGGAAAGATAAACAATCTTGTTACGACTGATTTGGAGAATATCACCGATGGGCGAGACTTTCTCTTCGTTGTTATCTACATCCCAGTGCAAATCGTGTTGTGTATGGTATTCTTATATGCGGTTTTGGGATGGAGCTGTTTCGTTGGATTGGCGGTCATGATTGTCTCATTTCCGTTACCGGGGATGATAGCCAAGTACGTGAAACGGGCTCAAGAAAAGAGGTTGAAGAAGACAGATGCTAGGGTGCAGTCTGTGAGTGAATGTACGTCTATCCATCCTAAGTCTCGAGTGACCTCTGCCCGCTTCTAATCATTCTGTAGCTATGAATGTTTTACGGATGATCAAATTGTTTGGTTGGGAAAGCAAGATGGAGTCAAGGATTGCAGAGAAGAGAGACGAGGAGTTGGTTTGGATCAGGAGACGCCAGATTCTGGAGATGATCAATGGTATCATTACGTGAGTACTTATGCACAGTTGGTGTTCGATTTTGACCATTCGACTCTAGATACATCGTGAGTAATACCGCCAACCTGATTCACTCTTGACCAAACCTACCGGCATAGATCCCTCTAATCACGATGATAGCGACCTTTGTGACATAGTATGCCAAAGTTCTCTTCCTATACAGTGATGCTTGACTAACGTCTTGATTCAGTGTCAGTAATAGAATATATTCTCAGGATCAGTAACTCACTCCTCTTCCAGAGCGTCATCATGAAGCAGACTATACACGCTTCAGTAATTTATAGCTCCATGACCGTATTCGACATGCTGCGCGAGCAAATGCGCATCATTTTTCGGTCCATCAATGACACCGTGACCGCGAAAGTATCACTTGACCGCGTTTCCGACTTTTTGAAGAATGTGCGTGCCTTATTATGCCTTACCCATCACAATTCGTCTAATATCATCCTCCACATAGACAGAGCTCCTCGACTCGTTCTCTGACAAGGCACCTGAGAGTGATGATTACTTCGTGCCCGCCGACGCAGTTTCTGACCCGCAGAAGATTGGCTTTCGCAACGCCCATTTTACTTGGTCCTCCGACGTGAATGGATCTCTGACACCTTCGAAGCGCAGGTTTACGCTCAGGATCGAGGGTGAACTCTTGTTCAAGCCCAAATGTGTTAATTTGGTCATTGGAGAAACTGGTTCAGGAAAGACATCATTGTTGATGGCTTTGCTATGTAAGTTCCAACATTCGAAACAACGAAATTTGACAAATAATGGATATCGATACATAGCGGAAATGCATTTCGTTCCTTTTGGGCCTGATTCATGGTATAATCTTCCTCGAGAAGGGGGCATCGCTTACGCCGCCCAGGAATCTTGGGTGCAGAATGAGACAATCAGAGTAAGTCGTTCTCTCACCATTACAAATGCAGGCAGAAGTCAAACGAACGCAAATTACATTAGGAAAACATTGTTTTTGGCTCACCGTTCGACCAAGACCGGTACAACAAGGTTCTTTACCAATGTGGCCTCGAACGCGACATTGGTTTATTTGAGGCCGGCGATGCAACAGAAGTTGGTGAAAAGGGCTTAACCTTGAGTGGCGGTCAAAAGGCTCGCATCACTCTTGCGAGGGCTATATACTCCAAGGCGGAGATCATCCTGTTGGATGACGTTTTGGCTGCGCTTGAGTGAGGACTTACTCTTCTTCATCCCAGGATGCCCAAAGTTGACAACGCTTCTTGCAGTGTGCATACTGCCAGATGGATTGTCGACAAGTGCTTTTCTGGTGATCTTATGGAAGGCAGGACAATGATTCTGGTAGTAAGTCGGAGTTTCAGCGAAGGGCATTAGCTCGACGACCTGACAGTGCTACCTTAGACGCACAATATTGCAGTCACTCGACCAATCGCTGGGTTTGTGGTAGCTATCAAAGAAGGCCGCATTGAAAGTCAAGGGACCGCTCTAGAGGCATTAGGGAAAGATCCGGCATTAGCGGAAGAGGCGAACAAAGAACAGCAAATCATCGACAAAACAGGTGAAGAGGTAGACGAAAAGCCACCAGCAGAAGAAACAAAGGCCGACGGGAAATTAATTGTGGCGGAAGAAATTCAAGAAGGGCATGTCAGTTGGTCTGCAGGTTTGTGGTTTGGTTCTATCCGTTCAAACCGCAATTGACATGACATTACAACAGTGAAAATGTATTTGACGAGCATGGGAGGCCAATACACTTGGGCTTTCTTCTTCGCATTTATCTTCGCCATGTTTATCACTGAAATCCTCAACGCGTTTTATACTTGGTTCTTGGGATATTGGGCCTCACAATATGAGACCCATGATCCCGCGTCCGTCAGCGTTTCACAGTATGCACTTGACTTCCTATTTCGTTGCGTTGATCTGCTAACTGTTTACCAGCTACATTGGAATATACTGTGAGTTCCGCCGTGGTCTGCGCCTCTTGACCCATTCCTATTTGATTTCAACAGGTCTTATCCTGGCTAGTGCCGTCGTAACCTATTCCATAGGTGTCGTCATCTATATTTTCGGGACCGTCCGTGCGTCCAGGGCGATTCACAAGGAACTCATTATATCGATATTTGGTACGACTTTAAGGTAATGTAATACCAGTTATTGGAGACCCACCACCTAGAATGCTCATAACTGTTCTTTGTCTAAATCAGATGGCTAGACACTACCCCTACCTCCCGTGTTATTGCAAGATGCACCCAAGATATTCGCGCAGGTGAGTTTATATTAGTGATGGCTGCAGTTGAAGGTAATAACTTTGTTTCTCCCAGTGGACGGCCCAGTAGCAATGTGGCTGCAAGCAGTTTCCGAAATCTCGATGATGATGATTTTGAAGTACACGGCTGTTGTCGTGATCACACCTATATTTTTCTTTCCTGGTGTTGCCGTCGCATTTCTCGGAGCAGTATGTGGTCAAGTTTATATCAAGGCGCAGTTGTCGGTTAAGCGCGAAATGTCTAATGCAAGAGCTCCAGTTCTCGGACAGTAGGTCGATTTTCGTTTCTTGTTCTGCATATTGAGATTTGACGTATTGACGATAGTTTCGGTGCTGCTATCGCGGGACTCAGTGAGTTGCAATTCTTTTGGGATCAACGATCTGCTAAATTAGGGATCTCCAGCGTCCATTCGAGCATATGGTGCCCAAGAGGCTTTTAAAGCGGAGTCGTTTCGTCGTATTGACAAATTTACTCGTGCTGCTAGAACATATTATAACTTGAATCGATGGATCACCATACGGGTCGATGTACTGGGAGCTCTGCTCAGCTGCTTTTTGGCTGTATATTTAGTATACTATCGCGGTCAGTCTGCCTCCAACACAGGATTTTCATTGAACATGGCCGGTAAAGTACCCGTACATCCAGTCATATCTTTTCTTACAGTTGGCCCTCTAGTCGGTTTTAGCTCCTTGATTTTATGGTGGGTTCGCACACTGAATGAGTTTGAAGTACAAGGTCAGTTTACTTTTCAGCTGTACTTGATTTGATCTAATTCGTATCTCCTTCACTATTGGATAGGGAACAGGTATGCCTCACAACAACGTTCCCAAGTTGGTCTAATTCTTTTTGTGAACTATTAGTCTTGAACGTATACAAGATTATATCTCCATTGAACAAGAGCCAAAGCCTAAAGCAGAAACTGTACCTCCTGCGTATTGGCCAGCTTCCGGTAATCTTCGTGTTGAGAAACTCTCTGCACGTTACTCCCAAGATGGTCCAAAGGTGCTCCACGATATATCGTTCGATATACGGTCCGGAGAACGGGTTGGTATTGGTGAGTCATTTGTGTCGTGATCGATATTAGAATCTCCATTTATGCCATTTGAGCAGTCGGGCGTACGGGATCTGGTAAAGTGCGCATCTTACTTCAGCTGCTTGTGATTAGGTACTCATTATTGACCTTGGAAGAGCTCCCTCACATTGTCGCTTTTGCGCTGCATATTCACTGAAGGAACCGTGTACTATGATGGGATTTCGACCGACAAAATCAATCTCGATGCTTTACGCTCAAATATCACAATCATTCCGCAAGTTGTAGGTATCATCTACGTTCTGATCCTTGATGTCGCACTTACGAATACCGACAGCCTGAGCTTCTTAGTGGTACACTTCGACAAAATCTTGACCCTTTCGATCAATACGATGATGCGACGTTGAACGATGCTTTACGGGCCGCGGGTCTTTTCGCACTCCAAAGTGACATGAACGAGGGTCGAATCACTCTGGATAGCTCAATCTCTAGCGGTGGAAGTAACCTTTCGGTCGGTCAACGGCAGATACTAGCGTTAGCCCGAGCACTTGTACGTGGGTCGAAGCTCCTTATTCTAGACGAAGGTATGCTCTCTATTTGAGTCATCATTCGGCCAAATAATCAGGATTTTCAGCAACATCTGCCATAGGTCGGTATAGAGCTTCATTACCGTTGATAAAATATTCTGACAATAGTTGGACCTCAGACTACAGAACCGATTCTATCATTCAAGACTCCCTTCGAAACGAACTGAAGGATATTACTCTGATCACAGTGGCGCATCGTCTGCAGACGATAATGGACGCCGACAAAATTGTTCGTTTCCAACGCGAGGTTTTGTTTGAGATTCTATACTGACTTGTTGACCCACACTGCAATTAGATGGTACTGGACGCAGGACGAATTGTATGTCCTGTTGTCTTGGCTCCGTTTCTCCTGACCTGATCGCGCTCGCTCTTCAGGTTGAGTTTGACAGTCCCCAAGCCCTATTGAACATTAAGGATGGAAAATTGCGATCGCTCGTTGATCAGAGCAACGACAAGGATAGCTTGTACACCATGGTGACGAGAGCAAGATAGTTGAACTAGGGATGAGATATAGATGATGAGGTGAGCTTGATCTTCGATGCAACTTCGTTCAACATATATTCAAGAGGATTTACAAGATGAGACCATGTAGTATAGTAATTAGCTGGAACGTTTAGATAGTGCTGTATATAGACAAAAAATTGAAACGACTTGAAGGCGACAAAATCGTTCGTTTTTGCTGGGACTAGGCTCTTCTATACAGGTCTGGAGCATCGCGTCCTGAGCGGCCGTAATCCCTATTAGAACGCGGAGGAGGCCCAGGAGGGGTTGACGCGTAGTTACCGTTTTGGGGGCCTGAGGGATAGTCGTACACAGCAGCCGAGCGAGGAGGAGGACTTGCAGAACGCCTAACAACGAATGAGCAAAAAAAAGAGAACAGACTGCGAGACTAAGCAGCGTCTTACCTGGGGTATCGTTGTGGAGTCATGGCTCTAGGCGGAGGATAGTCTGAATAGCGCGGAGGTGTCACAGGCCTTCCACGATCCCGTAGGTCGTAATCACTAGATAGGCACAAGTGGGTAAATGGCTGAGGCAGTGACAAGAAGGGGGCTAACCGTGGTGGAGGATAATCATCGCGATACTTGGGAGGCGTCCGAGGTCGTCCGAGCGGCACCACAGGGGGAGGCGGAGGGGGCGGATAATTACTATATTTTGAATCACGGCTGAAGCGGTCGTAGCGATCGTAGGCATAGGGAGAAGGAGGCGCAGCACGACGGAAAGCAGGTTCAGGGTATCGACTACTACCATTTCGATAATCAGGCGGGGGCGGCGGAGGGATGTAGCGGTCGCGTTCTCTAGGGTAATCATCGTATCGAGAGCGAGGAGGGGGCGGAGGGTAGTAATCACGAGGAGGGGAAAGAGGCCTGCGATAGTCACGGGGAGGAGGATAGTCGTAGCGAGAAGCACGAGTGTCACGAGCATCACGAAGAGGGGACAGCCGATGAGGACTCCGCGGTGGAGGAGGAAGATGGTCTCGGTATGCGCGATCAATGCGGTCAATCAACGGGGCTTCGTTACGACGAGAAGAGCTACTAGGAGGTCTGACGAAAGTCCAGTCGTGGTGAACAATATTCAAAGTTTGACAACACACTCACGGTCCTGGATGAAGAGGGCATTCCCTAAAATTGAAAATGAGGTGACATTTTCCAACGTTTGTGGAATTACTCACCTAGCCCAGTGGCCCAACTGTCCACATCTAAAACACGATAACGGGTCACCAGCATACTTTGCAGTCCTACCTCCTCCACGAGAAAGCTCGACTCGGATTTTGTTGCCCATGAATGTACCTTCATGGTATTTGCTTACACTCATTTCGGCAGCTTCGCGGGTATCAAATTCCTAGGACGTAATAAACGATGATAGAGTGTGTCCGATGGAAAGAAAGCACATACGACAAAACCGTATCCAGCTCTAGAAAGGGGGGAAAAGTTCAGTAACGACTACGATCAAGCAGCAGTGACAACGCACTTGAGTTCGACACCCACTATGTTCCCAATCTTTCCGAAACAATTTTGTAGATCCTCTTGCCTTGTATGTTCCGGAAGGCCACCAATATATACTTTGTTCGGCTAGACAGATAGCAGAAAGTAAACACCCAGAACGATTCGGCAAAACATATTTTTGAAGGTGAGACGTGGTTGTGAGGTGAAAACATTCCAGAACGAACAAGTGGCCAACACCAGAGCTTCCAAAAAAGACAGCTAGGAGAGCATAGCAGAGAAGAAACCCGCATAGAAGCCTCAGATGATGATATTTGTGTTTCGTGTGTACTCCTTTCCCGATTCAAGTTGGGATACTGGCTTGTTCGTCTTACCGTGAAACAAAACTGGAGTGGAGGACAGTGATAACAGAAGAGAAGACCTAAGCACCTTGACCTGCTTTTCACGAAGCACAGGAGGTTCGACATCTGGTTTTGGAGGAATTGAAGCACTGATGTTGGAGCCACGGGAATAGTCTACAGGATTTTCATTATCCGGGCCAGGTAGTTTGTGATGATCATCGCCACTGTTCATGGCATCCAGGCTACCGCTATCATCAGGGCCTGTTGACTGCTCATAGGCATCCTGTTTTTGCTCGCCATCCAGGACAGGAGAAGGTGGGACAGACATAGATGATGAAAGAAAGATTCAAAGAAACCAAAACTTTTTTCTGACTAAGCCGCTTTGCAACATCCTCAAGAGTCCTTTGTCGGTGGTAGATAGCTATATATTCGTACGTACGTAGATCGTTCGCCGTCATGTAATTATTGTGTGTGGGTATATACTACTGAAAGTCTGTATCTCGTTCAAAATCCAACTTAAAGCAAAGTCCAGATTCCACTCGCAACACCGATGAATGCGACGCTTAGCATTCCTAACAGTACTTGATTTTCACCCAGTAATGGAGCTGCACCGTTAGATCCTGAGCTAGAAGAACCGGACGATCCAGAGCTAGATGAGGCGGTAGAAATACCGGAAGGCAAAGTAGGGGTAAATGTAGCAGAAGGGCTGGCAATACAGGAAGTTTCTGCGGCTACTGCAGCAGCAGTTCCTGATGCTCCCAAAGGATTCACGCTTCCATTCCCAGAGAAGCTGCAATCCTCAGGTTGCATCCCGTTGAGCTGGTACCACTCATTCATTGTAAAAGAGAGCTTGATGGCTAAGATATACAGTGAGTTCGTGATGTCACATTGGGATGTGAGCTGAAACTTACTAGGATCACAACCAGAAAGACGGCCGTACACTCCTGTAGTACCGTTCCCACCAATATCATCACAAGTAGCCCCTGCCTGTCCAAGAAGGCCACAAGCGGTGTCAATGAGTGCTCCCACGATGGCAGAATAGTTGCTGGTGGGGGGTTCGAACGCGCAGCCGAAAGTGCTCTCTATACAGTCACAAGCAGCTTCGTTCGGCGTGGGAGGCAAAGTAGTCGAGGCAGCGAAAGAGCTGTTTTGTCCCGGGCACGAAGGATAGGTAACCGGAGAAGATCCTTGTGTAGGCGTATTAGGAGGCGAGGTGACGTTACCATATTGGGCTTGGAGTCTTGTAAAATCGTCCCCGGTTGTAACGGTGGTGCCATCGCTAGAGATGTTGACCATACCAAATTGACCCTGAGCGCTGGTGGCTGGGAAATATGAGAAGGCGACCCCGCCAGACCACACGTCGCTCATTTGGGAGCTGAACAACGACGCAACCTCGGTCCAGAGACGCGGAGGTGACGTGATACACCCGAATTCACTGAAATATGCGGCAACGTTATAGCCAGCATAGTCTCCTTCTACACCAGCATATGCTGCTTCGAAGCTTGAATCTCCGCACCATTCGCTATAGAGAGGTGAGTGGGTGATCCAAACTTGATTGTGGGTACGCACTAGTTGTTCAGACCGTACAGGTCAATGGATGTGGATGAGGAGTTGGAGTTGGAGGGATCACACGACAGAAAGTTAGCAACGGGGACACGGAAAGTCGAGTCACCGTCGATGGCAGCGTAACCTACAAGAGCCGACGAAGAAATGGAATTACTGAGTAGGTAAAGCTTGTTAGATTGCGGGAGCGAAATATATTAAAGCGGGACAACGCACAGGTATGCCTTGACGTCACGAGCAGCTGCTTTGAGGTAAGGTGCAACATCGGTAGTATTTGATATGATGGCCTCGTTACCAACATTGTAAGCCAAGACGTTGTCGTATTTGCTAAACACATTGATAGTCTCAAGATACTGGTCCAAGAGATTAGTCGACCAAGATGGAGAATCACGGTCAATTGAGCCATTGAGCGGAAGCGCAAGATCAATACTGTTCAAGGAACATCATCAGATGAACCAAAAAGAAACAAAACACAGCGAACGATTGACGTACATAGTGTAGATTCCAGCCCCACTCAAGGCACTCATACAGGAGTCATGGTTCAACGAAGAATTGACACTGTAAACACGGACAGTATTGACACCAAGTTTCTGGAGGAATGGCAAGTCTCTGGAACACCCATCCGAATCGGACAGAGGGTCGATGAACGTGGAAGGCTCTAGGAAGCTATTGTCTGCGCCAGGAACTACAGCTCCTTGTTCTTGATATGCTATGCCTTTTATGTAGAAACGACCAGAACTCTGTAAAATACTCGATGAGCGATAATATGTCGATAGAGCCTGAGAAGCTCACTGTGTAAAGGTATCGGCCAGAACGTGTAACTTTATCAATGGCCTCGACATTAGTCAAACACGAGACAGCCAGGAGCAAAGCTGAGTAGAATGTCGTTGATTTCACCATTGCTTTTCTAACAACCGAAGTCGGATTTTCGGGGGCAAGAAGAAACAAAGTGGTGGCGAGAGAAACCCGACAACACTTTTTATTAGAGTTTATATTAGCATGAGCATGAGGTCTCGGCATTTTTGACCCAGGCACTAAAAGGTATGTCACCCATCAAAACTCGTCAGAATCTTCTGCGGTAAACATGATTACCGATCTACGCCTAGTACAAGACTGTACAAGAGTCCATATACACAGTCACAATAAAGGTTTTCGAATTTTCGAATCCATGTCGTACTTCCATCGATCATCTTCCCCATAATCCAACAGAACGCGCAGTTTTAGCTTTCATTTACAGCAATGGGCACAAATCAAGTTTGTTGGATAATAATTAGTTATACAGCTTGGCGCAATCCGAATCAGCGCATCGTTATTTTACCAGAATGGTATTCCCAATAATTACTCTTCAGTTTTCGCCAACTGCAAATTGTATCCAGGTCAGTGTGAAAGTTAAATGAGGCTTGATCATTTCGATTACTCACGATAGTCATAGACAATACGGTTATAGAGCTTCTCACCCTTTGTTCCGGTGAGGGCGATGCGCCTTATATGGCGTCTCTCGCCATTGATTTCTCCAATACCCCAAGTCTAATCAATTCTGGATGAACACGATATCAAAGACGATGAATTCCCGATCACGAACCTGTTCAGTCTTCCATCCATGCTTACCCTCATAGGCAAGATGGACAAGGATACAACCGTGTTCCAACGTATCCGCGCTCCATCCTTCCTTCAAGTAGGACTCCTGAACCTCATCGAGCGAAACCCTCTTGGACCTTGTCACACAAGGGCCTCCAAAAAGCTTAATTTCCTTCGTCTTCTCCTCCCAGTCGAGCGTCTTTTCCTCTGGCTCAGCAGGATCTCCGCCAGAGACGACTTGGACAAGACTGAGAGTGTCCACACCGGCGTTGTTCTTGGAGTGTGTTATGGTTACGGTGATCGATGCGGCGCCCATGGCTTTGCGCTTGATCCAGCCTACACCTTGGGCGCTCAGCATGTCGTCGGGGGAGTCGCTCAGCGATTTGTTCTGCAGTAAACTTGGTTCAGCGATCAAGAGCGGATCGGGATATAGGTTCACATACCATCTGGAATTTGCCATTGAGGTTGAGAGTAGTGATGTGTGCTGGGACGGCCATTGTGGAGATGATAGATGCAAAAGGTGAAAGTGGTACGAGAGTTTGTGTATGAGTAAGGAGGAAAAGTTGTTGTAGATATGGAAAAAAAGAGGAGAGAAATCGAGGAGGCTTAAATACTCGTCCTGCCTCAAATATGTGGCATCGCCATGAAGACGAGACGTTTACCCGATCAGCACAAGTGCCTGGGTTCCGACGGGTACAGGTCGACTCGACCCCAGAAAGAATCTTCGCCGTCGGTCTTGAAATGAAGTAAAACTTATTACTTTACGGTCACATCCACGCTAGAGTGCACCGGAGCTCGCCGATAGATATACAGTGACGCGCAAATCAAATCCACACCCCCCGATTTGGAAGGCCTTATGTCACCAGCCCAGAACCGTAAATCTGTTGTTCCGCTGCTCAAAATTATCAAATTTTGAGGGTTTAAACAGCTTATATTGCCACAAGCAACTCTTTATAGTAGAATCAACATGCTTTACAGGGTGTAGCATACAAAAAATGTTCACAAAAACAGTTTCATCACAAAATTTCCAAATCGGGGGTGTGGATTTGATTTGCGCGTCACTGTAATTTCCAAGACTTTCGATTTGTATAGAAGTTGAACGAGAAATGTGAAGAAGAAGAATGAAAATGAATACGGATAATCTTCTGGCTCATCTTCTCGAGGAAAGCTGTGGAATGAGTCCAGGACCGACGGGGTGAGTGACCGTTTGATTAGCCGTTCATACATGAATCAAATATCGATCATCCGTTCATTAGCCAGAACTGTCAGTCCTGTGTAGTGAGTGCTATAGTCAAGTGGTTACTTCTGAAAGCAATTCTGTTGCACTGGCAAGTTGTCTGATCAAATGTTTAGTGATCTTTACGCGTAGGGGAGAAAACCTTGAGAAATCTTAAACATCCGAGCCTCTCAAATATCGGTGTAACTCGGTGCCCGGAATTAGTTTCAAAGAGTGTCCACCGTCGCTCAAATAGCCTCGAAAATCCTGTACTGATATGATTATCGTGTCTATCTACTAAAACGAGGTTTGTACGTCAGGCAGTAATGATAGTTTTATATGAACAGACCTTCCTTGTATGAATCCTCGGTTCGATTCCGTTCATGACTTGAGCATGATCGTTGAAGCTCGCAACCCGCAGCTTCCCTTGTGATCTACCGTGACGCCTCCAACCCATCACTTCCAGCATTGAGCAACCTCGTCGATTTACGGCACATCCTCCTTCGCACTATGTAGGAAATCAGCCACAGAAATCTCCAATAGTTACATGGCACTGGCGGCAATGTTCAAGAGCTTCAGATCATAATTCTACATATGATGTTTCTAGCCAAATGCAGACATGACCCTTTGACCATTAATTGTCGCTCTTGATGAGGCCCGATATTGAGGTAAGAAGAGTCTACAGGATCCATAGAGGGGGCGCGAGCAGAACTTGCGTGCATAGTTTCTCCGGCTAAAAATTCATGGAGCGTTCTTCCAGGAGTGCGTGCTATAAGAGAAAGAGAGAATGAGCTCAACTTCCTCATAGAATACAATATCACGTGACTCAAGAATGCTGAACTCCGGTATCCCGGGCCTGACAGAATTTGTGGGTCACTTTGTACATGTCATTGTTTTTTTCGCTTTCTCCTCAACCTTGATTTCATGGCTTGCTGCCGGCCTACTGAGATTGAAGAGCATCTAGTACCTGCTCAACCGATCAACTCCGCTGAACAATTCTGGGTGGATTATTCAAAATGGTTAGAAAGCATGGGTTATAGGTTGCGCGCGCGATATTGGCCCAACCAACCGCCACCCCAGCCTCTACCCTTAATTGAGGCCTTGTTCGACGCCGAAGGAGCCTCTGTTTATGTGCGTGGAATGCTCCTTTCATATGAAGTGTACCAAAGTCTCAATCATCCTTACAGGGATCAATAATCGACGCTATACGAATATCTGACAATAAGCCTGTGATGCTTAAGGCAATCTCACGAATAATCCATCCACAAGAAGTAGAAATTGGCCTCTATTTCTCTAATGAAGTCATAGCTTCAGATCCCCGAAACCACTGTGTCCCTATATACGATGTCTTTCCAGTACCTGACAGTGAAATGGATATAATTGTAATGCCGGTTCTGAGGCCATTCGATAACCCACAGTTCGATACTATCGGGAAAGTCATCGCTTTTATACAACAGTTATTTGAGGTATGCTAATTACTATATTTGTCAACTTGTGTACATTTCTGACGAAAGTGGCCAGGGTATCCAGTTCATGCATGAACATCTTGTTGCCCATGGGTATGCCAGACACTTTGCGTTCATTCTCAGGTTCTGATATGCGGTCCAGCGATTGTACAGGGATGAATATCATGATGGATGGCTCTCAAATGTATCCTGAAGGCTGGAACTCCCTAGATCCATGGCAGGCAAGAGACAACCCATCTTGCCCAGCTAAACGTACCGGGTTTCGAATGCAATTCTGGCCGAAATACTATCTGATTGATTTTGGCCTTTCCCATATGTACAGTAGCAAAAGCACGATTCCCCCATTGGAAAGGATACTGAGAGGGGGCGACAAGTCAGCACCTGAACATGCACCAAAGTTCAAAAGTGCAAATCCTTTCTCGACTGATATATACTACATTGGTAACCTCATCCGCCACAAATTCACTGAGGTATTGTTTTTTTGACGCAAGGGTGAGATAGCTGACAAAAACACTGTTAGCGCCGGAATTCCAGTTATTGTAAACAGTTCGATTTTTTGAAACCGCTCGTCGACTCTATGGTCCAAGATGACCCCGTCAAACGATCCACAATTGACGACGCTGTCAAGCAATTGGATACTGTTGTTCGAAGGCAAAGATGGTTCAACTTTAGGGCGGCAGCATGCAATCTGCATCAGTTCCAGTTGACAGATCAAATTTCCGCCCTTAATCGACGATTCACGAAGTATCTGCTTCTGAGACATTCCTTGCCTGTCCTGTCACGACCTCAGAGGCGTTTACCACCTGAACTACACTGGATGTATTCGGGGCCCCCAACAGAGTACCCGGAAGGTCAGGAGCGTCCCGCGTTTCTTTATGTCCATGATTTAGACGATGATCCATAGTATCAACTATATCAGTAGTATGTAGAAACCACCAAAGAAATTTCCGATACATGGCACTGTCAATAATGTTCAGCCGCTTCAGCTCGTATGTACATCCTCCACAATATATTTCTAGCCAATTGCGTACATGACTCTAGCTGAAGCCCGAAGTAAACGAGTCTACGGGATCGTAGGACCACAAGGGTCGGAGAAAGCCAAGCTTAAGCCGATACATATGTGTTTAGTCTCTCCGGCTCGAAGCCCTTGGAGCGTGTATGAGTGCGTACCATAAGAATGAGTTTATGGGGATTGATATTTCGGCTGCCTAATCGAATAGACCACTGTTGTCACCATAATCATGCCAGTGAAGTTCGCAAAGGTACTGTAAGTTCAAACGTAAGGCAGAGCCTATGATATCGTGTCGCATGAATGCGAAAGCGCGTATATATTGAACGCTGAGTATGTATTCATGTGGGAATTTGGAAAAGGACGTCGTTGTGTACCTCTTCCATTTCGCCGCTAGGTCCGGAATGTTCCGGGCCGTTGATGCAGAATTTGTGTGCGGTTGATTGCTTTGTCCTTCCTTACTTCAAATTCATGGCTTGCTGCTCTTCTACCGAGATTGAACAACGCCTACTACCTGCTCGTCCAATCACCTTCGCCGAACAATTCTGGGTGGAGCATTCAACATGGTTGGAAAGTGTGGGCTATAGGTTGCGCGCGCGATATCAACCAAATCGACCGCCACCCCAGCCTTTAACTTTGACCGAAGCCTTGTTTGACCCGGATGAGGTCGCTATGTATGTGCGTAGAATCCTCCTTTCTATATGAGGCGGATAATAGTCTTAGTTATCCTCACAGGGTTCGATAATGGACGGAATACGGATTTCTGATAATGAGCCTGTAATGCTCAAGACAGTATCACGAATAACCCATCCTCAAGAAGTTAGAATTGGCCTGTATTTCTCTAACAAAGATATGGCTTCAGATCCTCGCAACCATTGTGTCCCTATATACGACGTGTTTCCAGTCCCAAATATTGAAATGGACATAATCGTAATGCCCGTTTTAAGGCCATTTGATAATCCAGAGTTCGATACTGTGGGGGAAGTCATCGCCTTCATACAACAATTATTTGAGGTATGCTGTATCTATCTACCCTTTTACATTTCTGACTCAAGACACGAGTAGGGTATCCAATTTATGCATGAACATCTTGTTGCTCACGGGTACGTTACACGTTTTGCGTACATTCTCGAGTTCTCTTACGCAAATCAGCGACTGCACAGCAATGAACATCATGATGGATGGCTCTCGAATGTATCCTAAAGGCTGGAGCTCCCTAGATCCCTCGCAGGCAAGAGACAACCCATTTCGCGCAGCTAAGCGTGCCGGGTTTCGCATGCAATTCTGGCCGAAATACTATCTGATCGATTTTGGCCTTTCTCATATGTACAGTAACAAAAGCACGGTCCCCCCATTGGAAAGGATATTGAGAGGGGGTGACAAGTCTGCCCCTGAACATGCATCCAAGTACAAACATGCCAATCCTTTCTCGACTGATATATACTACATCGGTAACCTTGTCCGCGAAAACTTCACAGAGGTACTAGTACTGCTGTTCCTTTATGGAAGTGAGGTAGCTGACAAAACTCCCAATAGCGCAGTGATTCTAGTTTTTGTAAACGGTTTGCTTTCTTGAAACCGCTCGTCGACTCTATGGTCCAAGATGACCCCGTCCAGCGACCCACAATTGATGAGGTTGTCATGCAATTTGATGCTGTTGTCCGAAAGCATCGAAGATCTGTCAACTTTAGAGAAGCGGCTTGCGACCTGCAACACTTTGAATTTGATGATCACATTTCCGCATTCATTCGACGATTCACGAAGTATTTTCTTATGAGACGTTCCTTGCCTGTCATGCTACAACCCCAAAGGCGTTTACCACCTGAACACTACTGGATGTACTCGGGGCCTCCCACAGAGTATCCGGAAGGTCAGGAGCGTCCTACATTTTTATATGTCCATGATTTAGATGATGAGACCTAGTGCTGAGAGTAGTAAGTGTTTATTGCATCTGACATCCTCATATATTAACTTTTTACGCTATGTAGGGATTTTTGTGTGCAACATGTTATTTGACTCAGCTTAGTATGACCATCTCCTTTACTGGGATGTGACTGTAATCCGAGAATGTGTAAGAATGGGATACATGGTTTTATGGTTGTTGTGGTCAGTAGCACAAAGATGTAGAAATTGGTCATTCGATCATCTTAGCGACTTCGTAGAGGAATTCCGGGCTTCTGTACTTCGGAAGTAAGAAGTTCAAGCGTGCTCATTCTAAAATGTCCCCACTTACCTTCAAATTACGAAGCTGTACATCGACGATCTGGTGTTGACTGAAAGTGTTGCAAAGACTTTTACATTGAACTAGACAAGGTAACAAAGAAACTCATTGACCACGACAACAGCATAGAAATCACACACAGTTGTCCCACAAAGCCTTTATGCACTGGACAAAGACAACGGATCCAGAAAACAACGTGTTGTAAGATTCATTTAGTTCACCCACAAAACTCATTGATTTTGACAAAGGCCACCGCATATAAAGAAATACAAAAATTTACGCAGTACGTAGCGAAGATCTTTCTGGTTCTTTCCACATCTTGAGAGATTCGGCATGTCGTTCGATCATAGCAAATTCCGTAAAGCGCCTTTGTCGATGGGGCCTCTTCCCTCTCCGCAACAACAACTTCGCCGAAACTTGGGGTATATTGGTGAGGCCAAAGGGATTGTAGACCGATCAGCCCCCGGCTCCTTGAAACCATTCGAACAAGTATATCTTGATAGGTTGTACGACAACAGGTCCGTACATTTATCTACTAATTTCGCTCTATTCTGAAGTTTTCCTTTTTGTAAGTCTTGTTGAAAATCGAAGCGTACTGTCTGATGTAGGATCGAAGGAGAGAACACTTGACAAATTCAACCTACAAGTTAGATCTAGAGTGAAAAAAGCAACGGTTGCAGCTGGTAAATTTGGTAAAGCTGTTTGGGTGAATAAGTGTTTGATAACTGTTTTAATTGAAAATCACTTACTCCCTCTTATGCTAGACAACCTCAGAGCGAATTAGACAAGAGGAAGAGGCTAGGAAGGTTAAAGTTGAGCGTGAAAAATTCATGAGAAGGGAGTTTGAATTGACCGTGTAAGTAATAAGTATTACTGCTCTCTGTTGTGATAATCACAAGTCTTCCTTCCGCAGCTCTTCCCATGGTGGTCACCGTCAACACTGGCATCAAAACATGTCAAACCCTACCGACACTGGTAAATACCGTGAATGCAACTCAAGCTGATTGAAAATGCTACTTACTTGATGATGATAGCTGTTCGGCACTCTTTCGGATCGTATTTACCCCCAGGCCCTCAACAAAGGCTATTTGTTGCCAACCCAAACTCTAGAAGCACTTCGACTGAAGGAAGTTTGCCAGGTATTGAGTGTGACTTCAATTTCCAGTCTCAAGCTGATCAAACTAGATGTCAAACACTCTTCTGGGTTGTATATATCTTCAGGACCTCAACAAACACCATTTTTGAAGAACTCAAACTCTAGAAACACTTCCACTGAAGGAATTCCACCAAGTACTTGGATGGGCTCCAATTTGTCACTATCCCAACAAAGTGCTATGACAGGGAGTTCTGGGTCGGGATACTATCCTAGGTCAGGCTCAGTCAATACAGCTTCATTGGAGGATGACGGAACACACTTCAGTATGGGGTATATCAGCTTCTCACATTATTCCTCCAATATTCTAGTATTAATTTGCTGTTGATTTGTTAGCTCAAGGGCTTCAGGCTCTTCTGAGATGTATCAATTGGATCCATCTACAGGATATTATTCTGGTGAACCTGGCAGCTCTAGGTATCCTGCTATGTATAATTCAGGACAAGAATATTATCGTAACCAAACACAAATGGTAAGTTCTGTTTATTGTTCATTGAATCTCTGTTTCATGGCTTGAATACGGTTTGATTTCTAAACCTTTCCACCACAGGCTACACCTTATTCCCTTCACCCTCCCCCTCCCCCACATGCCTCTACCAGCACAAACAGGCAGGGAATGTATCATCACAGATCGGAAGATCCTGAACGCCATCATGTGCAACATGATGATGCTCACAAACCTCGTGGTCACAGGAGCGTGCATCCTGAAGCAAAGACTCTGAGACGCTGAACAATATTAAAGGTAATAACCACGGGTTTCCTCGAATTGGTGTGCAGGTAACTGAGGGCAAGTTTCACCCCGTCTGTGCTGTTGTGTTATATATCATGTTCTCTTAACTCTCGTGGACCTTTCTTATTGAATACTACTGATAAAAGACGGGTTTGAACTGTAGCACTGTACATGTGTGACAAGCTTCGTTTCTTGCTTTTTTCCTCCCTCATGAACCTTCTACGTACTGCTACATACACTGCTTCCATAAAATACCAGATATGATATCTTTCTGCTCTTTGCGTTCCTAGGTTTCCTCTATACCCAAAGTATCCTTTGGCTTCATACAAATATCCTGAACATTGTAAAGGTGAATGGTTCACTTTGTTACATAGGTACTCTGTTTAAATTAATTCTCAAACGGAGAACAACAGCCGGCAAATATAAATAACGAGTCACTCCCCTGTTTGTAGGACCATTATCAACGTGTTATCCGTATGCTGGACGACGTCTAAGACTTCACCGCAATCATCTTGTCGTAGATATAATAACCATCTTGAGATGGAAAAGACAAACAATAAGTTCTGCAAGTTTCAAGCAATCATAATTAATTGTACGAAATCAGGTACTGTAATGCTCCTCGAACACGCGTTTGCTGAATTGCCCAAATGTGATATCAGGGGAAAGTTGCTGATCAACATTGGGTTGCATGAAGAGAGCGAAAGTCTCCCTTGATACCTTGCCTACACCAGGAGAACCACCGACCCGTACACAATGAGGGGTAGCACGTAATTTTCTACCAGTTGCGACTTCTAAAGCTTCTCCAGTCTAAAATGTGTTGTTCAGTATGATTCTGCGAATATGAATGAACTAACCTGAAAAGCCAAAGAATCCACAGGAATCGATACTTTGGTCAGATCACCTCCTCGAGTTCGTATATATAATCCGGACGAAGGCGACGGCGAAGGAACTACATTTGGTTCCGTTGCCGAATCAGTTTTTTCAAGATACATGGCCTGGGGTAGACGGTCAGAAGTCGAAACCCATGTCTTAGCAGTTCGAGATAATCAGACTCACCGAGCACAATCCAGTCAACAAAGAATGATCCAAGTGGAAACCGCACCAACTATCAACTGCTTCGTCCTCTGTGTGTGATACGGAGGCATCATTTGAAGGCGGGAAATAGTGAAGCAGCCGGGCCTTTGTGGTTTCGGAGGTGCTGATTAGCGTAGGGAGAGATATGTTCGAATTCGAGAACTGTTTCAACGCTGAATGACTTCTCCTTGAGTGATATGAACACGATGTGTCAAAAGAAAACTCAATACCAAAGGGTTGGCATGCTGCCGCAAGCTCACAGCCAATTCTGAAAACAAACCTACAGGGGACATGGGATTTCTGGCAACGATTGATAAGTTCAACGCACTGGCCAAGGTTCTTGAATGCTTGCTCGAATCCCTCCACTCCAAGTTCCTCGGGATCTGGCCCTGATCACCGTGGTGAAAGCAGAATCAGAATAAGGTTAGTTGTGTTTTCTTACAGATGTTATTGCCATAGTATTCGGGGTAAGAGGTTCTGTACTGTTCAAAAACAGAAGGAGCATCTATAACGGGATTGGCATAGAACGATCCTTTCAAGAAGTCTATGTAATAATCCAGTCATTAGCAGGGTGTAGCGTGAAAAGAGGAACACACCTGGTTTTCCATTCATGATCTCCTGTTTTGCCGTCAGTCTTATACCTCCACACATTTACGGAGCTCGAAACACCTTGCCATGGGACCACCCAAAACTGTTGTTAGAACGAGTCAATCTCAGTTCGTAGAGGTACGACCCAGTACGCACCTATATCGACTCGAGGCATCGGTATACTTCTCCCGCGTAGTATCATCTAGTTCACTGAAATAATACGCGAGCTTGAGGAGCCGTTCACGCAATTCAGCGTATACTGGCGGTAGTCCGGTGACAACAATGATACCCAGCGACGAGGGATCTGATCCAAAGGCTTTCTCTGTTCAAGCCGTGACGTGGAACGTCAAGAAAGCTAGAGGTTATTGATGAAGACCATAGATACCAATTGAAGCTTGCAACTCTAACGGCGAAGAAATGAGATCTGGATATGAGATGCATACAGCCCCTTCTGGGGTGAAAGTAATCGACTTGAAAACGACGTCGATGTTACTATTGCAGCATTTATGATCTGATTGGAAATACCTTGGACGACATAATGACCGCAGAACAGTGATATGTAGTGGCAGGACACAAAAGGAGAGCCGGAATTCACATGTACCTAGTGACCGCTATCGATGTATTACCAGACAGGCGTATAAATACTCTCAAACGATACAACATATAGATAAGGTTCCTTGGCTTCTGGTCCATAAGCAAAATTATGCTATTTTCAATTCCACCAGACCGGTTTGCGCTAGTGCGTCTCGAAGAGCCACACCAGAATCATCGATGGACCGCAAAAAACGTAGTAGCTCACGACATAGTTGCCAATCTTCCTCATCCATCGCAATCTTCAGGAGCCGGATCGCATCCACGTTCTTCTCATCTAGCTGTTCTAGATTATGCAAGACCAGGAGATATGAACCTGCGGTTTTCAATCTGTGAGATTGCAGGCATGTCTGAAGAATACCATTAATTGATCTGTGCAGCCTAGAGGAAACAAACAGAACACGGACCTCGAAAAGTGTTTTGGGATTCCCCACGACATCGAATAGCCGCCGCCAGCGAGTCATTTCAGTCTTGCGCGCACATCCAACTACAACATCCAACGCGGCGTCGAAATAGTCCAGGAATTCGACGACTTGTGGGAGGACCTCTTGACCATCAGACCCACTATCTGATTCTGAATCTGTCGCACGTTCAACGACATCGTGGAGCAATATCTCAAGTGCATGTGCAAAGTACACGAGATCTTGGTAATGCGAGGCAAAGCTAACCGCTTCTTTGACTTGAGAGGCTTCTAGATGTGATCGAAGGATGTGGTGTAGAAACAGATGTGACTGCAACAATCTGTATGAGAAGCTGACAAGAAGACTTCGCCAAGGACTCACACTCGTCGCATGTCGAAACATGACAAAGGGAAGGTTTGACCGAGCGGCGACTTCGTGT